>MKEJ01065600.1:0-12988 GCA_001753735.1 Embelia ribes
AATCACATGGAAAACTAATATTTTCCAACACAAATATCATGAATGCCAAATTAGAATCTCAAATATCAGTAACTCAAATAACTCAAAACATCATCTTGGGCTAAAAACAGCTTGTCCGTTTATTTGAAACAATTTAAATTATTTTAAAAGAAAAAAAACATCTCTTGGCTTAGCGGCCGATAAAACAAATAAAGCATCTACTAATTGAAATAGGTAAAAACTCCTACGATTCCTCGAGTAAGCTTTAAACATATTTCTAATCCTATATCCGAGGACCACCAATACCTATTTATGTTTGGAATTTTACAAAGTAAAAAAAAATAAAGAGACAAAAATATCCCAAATAGGCAGTTAGGAATACTGAATAGTGAACTAGCAACCACAAGAAATTATACAACATGAATAAAGAATATGTGACAACATGCAATACAAATAAATTATCCACATGAGTACATAAACACATAACAAAATGCATATCATCTTCATATAACTCTGTTTACAACATTGAAACTTACACCACGGGGCATATCTCTCCCCGTGACTTTACGTGTAAAGGTTTGGATAGTTTTTTCTATCCTAAGTTCCACTTGGAACCCACAAGTATCATAACATTAGAGAGCCAGTTCTCGTTGCCGTCTAAGCATGACAACACTATTGGGTCAGTCCTCGTTACCCTCTTAGTATGACCACAATTATATTATCTCAACATAGTTTCACGTCAATTTTTGAACTCACATGGTGAATTGTTCTTCAGTGGTTTACACAATTCAATCTCACATTAATCAATTCTCAAATCATCAATTTACATTTTTTACGTATTATGCCAAACTCACGCTCACAATTCATCATCCAACTCTATCACAGCATTAGGGCACAATAATATGTAATAACCAATAATGTACGAAATCACATAATAACTTGTGGTTTTAACCATAAAATAGCAAAACCTAACTGCACTTATAATCGTGTGCGTGAACTCCTCAATAGATTCAGAAAAAAGCCCTAGCAATTGCCTCTAGGGAAAATACAGTCTAATTCAAGGTCACCTAGGGAGAATCAAAGAGAAATCAATTGTCAGTTATCTATTCAAGTCTCAATTGAACAATAATGTGTTGTTTTGTGTAAGGTCTTGTAAATTAAAGATACTAAAATTGTAATAAACCAAAAGTCAAATGGAAAGTTAATTGCTTTTCCTAATCTTATGCGTTCTTTTCTACATTGATAGAAAGAGTGGAAGAGAGAAGGAGAAGGCGTGACCTTGAGGATAACCAATTCAATCCAAGAGAAAAAATACTCTACTCGACAATCTAAATGCGGATTCAGAATCTTCTTCTCAATTTTGTCAGTTTGAGGTAAGTTTTAATTCTCAATACTCCTGGTAGTTCATACTCGCTCTAGCCCTAATCCATTAAAAATTCGTTATTATGATTTATTGGTATATAGATTATCACCAATAATGACGTTTTTGATCAATTCTCATGTAGGGTTCGTATGTGTTACGAAGTTCTTGGGTAGTGGTGTTAGGATTCATATCCGTGATTTTTTAGAGAAATTTTTTGAATCAAGCAAGTTGTGTAGCAAAAATTTATCCATAATCCATTGAACTAATCGTATAAAATCTATGTTTTCTGGTATAAATCACGTAGAGAAAATTTGGGTTTTTTGAAGTTGTTTTTTGTGTATCGCAGAAACTGTTGTGATTTAGGTACTACGGTTTGAATGATAGTTTAGGGACCATTCAAATGGCTACACCGTTTGAACGGTATAGTTTAGGCCGTTTGAACGGTTTTCACTAAAAATCTAGACTTTGTTGTTACTTTAATAAGTTAATCTATTACTTTAGAACTAGAATTTGGAGATAAATTAAAAGGGAGTAAATATGGACCTTGAACTTGACATGCTACAAAAGTTAATATGTGTTGGAAATTTTCAAAGCATAAACCTTCGGGGATAAATAGATTGTTGAAATAGATATTGACGTATATTTTGATATGATGTGTTGTAGGCTTTGGAAATATTAAACCAGGGTTCATTGTGGTAGATATCAGTTTAGGCCTTTTAAACACACTCATTAGGCTGGATTGACTATTATTCTGAGCTATCAGTTTAGGCATTCGGGGTGTGTTGATATTGGGGCTCGACATATTGTAGTAATCGGTTTAGGCCTTCTGGTTGTGTACACCCTAAGACTCGACAAACTATTGTAGGCCTTGGGAGAGGAGAATTATACTTTCAGGTTGTTGAGGTGGTCATTGGCCTTGGAAGGCTATATGTCCGAGTGTGACCAGGTTCCATGGGAATCCTTCCACCAAAATTATTGTGGATGTAAAGGCTTTAGGCGTAAAACCTTGGAAGGACATGCATTTCAAGTGGGAGGACATGTATCCCATAATGTTATATGGTTATGTCGTTAGTTGGACTTAAATGGGATTGGTATTACATTTGGATTGAGATGCTAGTAGGTAAATGTATTATTTGTTATTTACTTTCTTATTATTTTTATGCATCGTTATTTCAATAGATTGAACTTCTTTCTGTCTCATACCTATTTGTTTCTTTTTTTGTACAATTATGTTTCTGTAAAATACCAAGCGAAACTAAGAGTCGATGATAGAGAGCACAAAGGCTAGACAGGGTTCAAATCTCACTCGGGTGTCATTTTTTCCCCCAATTATTAGTATTTTATTCATATATCTAGATAGTTATAGGCTATTGACCAAGATGATATTTTTATTTGTTTTAAATAAAGTTGTTGGGCCCAAAAATATTATAATTGTTATGAATGATAATGTAGGTGGATGATTGTGGTTTCACGTGTTGGGCATTGGCATGATTTATGCCATATTCATTAGTATAAATATATATGAATAAGGTTGTAAATATAAACCATAAGTAAGAAAGAAAGAAAGAAAAGGAGGGAAAATAAGCATAGGAATGACACTAATTTGGTTTAGATTCTAATTTTATTTTACATGTTGTAAGTCTTCTTTTTATATAAATAAAAGTATATACCAGTTTTAGTCCCGTGGACTAGGCTCAAGTTAAACTTGTTTTAACTTGCGATTGAACTATGTAATTATTAGTATCATATTTTACTTTCCTGTTGATTATTATATTTATTTTTTAGCATGATTCACAACACATTATCAGTACAAGTCTCTATCAGAAAAATATATCAAACTTTGCTGAAGGTTTAATAAATTTGTCAAAATATATATCTTGAATTTTTGAATAAAAATTGTCATGAACATGACTTCTTTAAATTCTTAAGAGAAGTTGGGGCCATGTTGAAGAACTCTTCCATTTGAAAATTTTACGGATAGTTACAACGAAAAATGGTTGTAGGCTCCGTGTGATTTGAAAATTAAAATTTCTCTAATTTTAATTTGATAACATTTTTCCGAACTCTACTTCATTTTGAAGTGTTGTTGACAGAAGCATGTTGAACCCTTCCAAATACAATGATACAGAAAGCGAAGTATTTGAATATTTTTCATGGATATGTCAAAATCTATATTTTTACAAACTGAGCAAATGTTGGTTATCATATGTTTTTCACTATATTATTGTCAAGCTTGATCGTCTGATTATGTCTTTTACTTTGGGTGCTTTGGCAAATGTTTGAAAAAAAGACTTGTGACTTGAAAGTGTGTGTTACCACACATACATAAATAACAAAACTTGTCAAATTATGTGGCAGACCCACGTATGTATGGGTTTCAAAACACCATTTTACTGTTAATAATAATATTAGAAATGATTTCATTATCATTGATGCTAAATATATTAGTAAAACCAATCATTTTCATAATATGGTGGACCTATGTTATAACAGGTACATTGATAAAATTACACAAATTTTTGCAATATAAAAATCTGCAATAGCCTGAGTTACCAGTTCACTCCAAAATGGACACTTTGATGGTAGCAAATAGCAAGGAAAATAGTTTTTATTATTTTATAAATATCTAAATTTAAATTTTATCATTGAGATTAAATTAATATTTGTTTGAGATATTTTTTAGGTTAAGTGATGGAACGATCCGAGGATGACTGATCGGATTACAAAATATTACTGACACACCCATATGACTTAAAGGGTGAATATTCAAATTAAGGTTAATAAATAATTATACTTATAATCCTAGCCATTTATATATTGAGATTTAATTTATGGATTCAAATGAGAGGAAAATAATTTATTTATGATAATCACCATTTTTGCATAATTGACATTGGAAGTAAATATGATGACTCTTAAGGATCCCTCCGACTAGCTTTGCTATATTCCTTAGTAGAATGGTAGCATGTGAGTGGTTGTACATGGTGGCTTGGTAATAGGAGTAGACCCTTAGCCTAAATATGACATTGGTTTGGCATATTATAGTTGCCCCTATATATGAGTTTGAGTCGATAATGAGGGAGATGTGGGATTATTCGTCCCCTTACAATGAATTGATTATGCTATTATTGTTGAGCAAAAATAATTTTGAAGTGTGATTTAAAGATGCCCAAATTTTGGTGCTCTATATTATTACTCGATTTTTGAAAAAAATAGAAATGATTGAATGATGAAAGAAATGGCTTAATTATATGATGGACAAAATTAGAGCTGTTGGTAAATCTCTAAATTATCAATTGGAGTTGTTCAATTTCAAAATTATAAGATACAAAACATACCTAAAGATGGGTGTTCCCAAATCTCATTTTACAATATGATTAGATATGAGTATCCTTCACTTCTAGACATGCCTGCATAGAGTAAGTACTTTGCTTCTATATAATGACATGATAACTCTTATAACTGTTCGATGTGGGTTAAACTGTTCATATATGTATAAGAATGATACATACAAAAGTTCATAAAGGCGTTGAACTTATTAATTGGTTGCAATATACTTCTCCTAATCAGAGGGAGAACAATATCATTTTATTGATGAATAAAAAATATTTCAGAATGCATTCACATGAGATTATATTGATTACTGCTACAGGTAAGAGAAATGAAGATTTATCTCAAGTTATGTGTTGCAAAAGTTGTATACACCAGTAACAAATATGATGATTCTTACAAAATTTGCTTGGGATAGTATATTACGATATTTGCCTAATACATGTGGATATAAAGATATTGGGATAAAACAAATCTGGTTGTTCTAAATGGTGAAAGAGATGAAAGTTTGAGACAAATGAAATATATATAAAGAAAGAAAAAAATTTGTTTGTGTTTTGTGTGAGGCTCGAACGCGAGACTTAGAGGTAGGTTGACAATACTATGAATCCTCCCTTTTACCAACAAAGATACAACCCAATGGGTGTAAAGACTTTACACAAAATATTATATGATTCTATTTGAATTATAGTTCAATAGGACAATATAATTGATCACTGCTTATTGATCGATGTATCTTTCGGGAAGAAAATGATGGACACCTCAAGAGACAATCACTTAGATAAACATTTAATTATCTACGGCCATATGTTTATTATTTAAATCAGGGGGAAACATAAAGCAATATTTCTCTCAATCATCAAAGGGGGAATGTTATGAATGACAAAGTAGGTAGATGATTGTGATTTAAAGTGTTGGGCATTGGTATAATTCATGTTATGTTCATTAGTATAAATATGTATGAATGAAGTTGTAAATATGCACCACATGTAAGAAAGAAAGAGAAAAAAAGGAGGGAAGTATAGGAATGATACCAATTTGGTTCATATTTTAATTTTATTTTACATGTTATATCATGTTATAAGCCCTCGTTTTATATAAACAAAAATATATACCGGTATTAGTCATGTGGACTAGGCCCAAGTTAAATTTCGTTTTACCTTGTTGCTGAATCATATAATTTTACTTTCCTACAAATTATTATATTTATTTTTTAGCATGATTCACAATAATAATAAGGCCTAGTCAATTATATTTCATTGCCTTGGATCTTGATTATTTCATTTGTACGATATGCTTTATTTTATAATTGTCTAACAGATGTTGTGATGGTTTGTTAGGGACATGCTCATAGTTGTTTAGAATTATGGGCCATTACATTTGATGAACTAGGATTCTACATGACAAAAACAAACTCAGGGAAATGCTTACCTTATATCGTAGAGAACAAAGAGAAGAACTCAATTCTGCTGTTAGATTAGAAAACAGAGCGATTCACCAATTAAGATTAGATGTTCTTGATCCTAAGAATCACACACTCTCTCTGTATATATATTTAGAGGTTGAAGAGTTATGCCTTAAAAGGCTAGGTTTTGTAATATAACGCA
This sequence comes from Embelia ribes, assembly GCA_001753735.1. Classification (NCBI taxonomy): domain Eukaryota; kingdom Viridiplantae; phylum Streptophyta; class Magnoliopsida; order Ericales; family Primulaceae; genus Embelia; species Embelia ribes. Next base: position 6,280 of record MKEJ01065600.1, read on the forward strand.
ACACATGTTTTCAAAAAATTTTCCAAAGCGAATCTCGTCCGGACCAAGGTACATCTCATTCGGACAAACTCAATCTTGTCTGGGCGAACTTTTGTCATCAACCTCCGATCACCTGTTCACCCCTTTTTGAGCCCTTTCCACTTCGAATTGGCTTTTGGTAAAAATACGAAAGTTGTTAATATTTCAAGTTCCTTTCTAACCATCTGTTATGAGCTTTATTAAACTTTTAATTTAAAAGTTATAATCAAAATACCAAATAAATGTACAAAAGTTGTCATTCTTCAAAGGTTATTCTAAGACTTAAACTCGTCAAATATCTCCTCAATGCTCATTACATTGTTAAACTCTTTGCTTCAAGTTTATAAATCTTAAAATAATTTATGGGCTTTACATTATACATATGTTTGACCAAAACATCATACTCATTTGAGATGGACTCTTTTTCCCCCTTTGTAAAATACCAATCTTTTGTTCAAGATTATTTAGAAATTTGATTTGAATGTTAATATAACACTAATCAACTCAAATAACATAAAAAACATGCTTTTGATGGAACTACAACGATATTATTTATGGTTCAATCTACAGTGATTGATAATTTTCCACTTAATTGTCATTTTTTACTTCATCGGATATCGCGACATGCAAGTGATAGGGAATCGAACCTTTAGCATCCTATTATGAAAAATGGGTTCTGGCCTATTAAACGTTCATTTTTTGAGTCAATGCTCGTCTACCGAATCCAGCCTTAACAACGTATTATATGAGCAGTTTATTTTGCATTTAAGCCTTACGCATTACATGTATTTCCTCTTTGACTCTTCCGCCATTTTGTACCTAAAGACTTGGAGCCTGTGATTGCATTTAGTAGTTGTTCGTGCTTTAGAGAGAGTTCGTATCATGCGGGTGCTTTACGGAAATACCCTTACCATCTCATATAATGTACAATAATTTTATTTAGCATGGTCGGAGTTTTAATAATAATAATAATAATAATAATATGCATTTATCATTTGAAAGAGTATATATTTCCATCCATAAACTTCTATATGATCAACCACCAATTAATTTCTTTTCCTGTTCTATGTCAAAAACTCTAGATATTTTTAGTTGTGGAATGGGCTTCTTATGGCCATACATGCTAGCCATGAATCTGGAAGCTAAATTGCAGTTGGACAGAATACAGATTCGCATATGTATAAATTCATATATTGACTTATTAATGGTAAGTCCACCGTCCCATGAATATGGTTGAAGGGAAGTGGCCTAACATAATCTACAAATGCATGTATCGCCTCATATCATAGCCAAAGTACATTAAAAAGGACAATTTAATAGAGGTAGTTACCAAACTTAATACTTAAATGCACATGGCGTACGCAGAGTTAAAGTAAATACAACATGGGACTATTCAACATTTGTTTTGTTGAATGGACGCATATTAATTTTATACATATATGCGTGTAGAAATTTTCTACAATACCACAAATGTTTTGACATGTATGAAAGAGAATATTGACATATAGGAAAGAAAAATGAACATAATTTAAAATTTTACTCATTCTCCTACGTGTTAATACATGTGTGATGGTATGTAGAAAATTCCTACAAACATGTATGTATAAAATTCCACTCCATAAAAGAAATAGAATATATTATGAGATGAAAAGAATGATTTCTTCTATAAGCAATATGAAAAATATAGGTTAGTTTTATGTTTGTTTGGAAAATAAAATGCAATTACAAATTATGACTTTTAAATTATGAATTATATTATGTTTGCATTTAAAAAAATTTAGAATATTTCGGATTAATTAAATTTAATCTCTACATATCTTTACCCGAAAATCTCTATAGATCTTTTCAATCTATTTTTGTTTTACTCAAAATTATTTCTCCTCACAAATTTTAAGAAAAATATATTACTCATCATTAACTTATATTTTTTTTATAATTCTAATTTATAATATTAGATTATATAAAAATATTTACATATCCCATGTGCAACACACAAATACACACTAGTGTTCTTAAAAGAAATCATAAATTTTTTTGAGAAATAGTAGTTATTGGTAAATGTAAATTTTTCTTTTTTTGTCATGGATGAACAAAAGACGTGCATTTGGAATATAACTACTAACTTTTAAGGATTTTATTTTGTATTTTTTATTTTCTTTTGGGAAGGATTTTATTGCAATTGATAATAAGAAAAACATAATTATTTTTTGAAAAACAACCTCAATATGATTTTAAGAACACCTCACAAAGAACTTAAGCACCTCGTAAAAAACAGTAATAGATATTAAAAGCAGTCCTTCTCTATAACCAAACACCAGTACTAAGGTTTTCTTTAACACAATATAAACAATCTCAAAAACAATTCCAAACTCAGCCTAGTAAGCTATTAACAAATCCCTATTATATATACATTGAACTCCGAAAACTTCAACCCGAGCCTTTGGAAGAAACCAATGTTAAGTCATATCGTAAATATTTCATTACAAAAGCCGGCAAAAACACAAACATGAAAAACATTGGAAATACAGAGTGGATAACAAATCCACAAGTAAATACATACCATTACAAAAGTTGGTAAAAAGCACAGACGTGTAAAACATTGAAAAGACGGTGGATCACAAATCCACAAGCAAAATACATACCAAGAAGCCATATATACTAAAACCTACAAGACTAGATGATAATACACGCCTGCCTATACACAATAATTTACACTCCTGAAATCTCACCCACCATTTCCAATTACATACATCTACAGAGCATAGATCCTATCATGGTCTGTATCAAACTCTTCGAACTCCGAAATATGAGCAGAATAAGACCATGAGAAAGATTTGCTACCACTAGCCCTTTTGATACGCCTCTGAGAATCATTTCCAAAAATCCCAAAGTGTTGCCGAAAAACAAAGTAGCACAAGCCAAGAAGGGTGCAAACCAGAATCGGTGCTCCGATCACTGTGATAGTAATGGCCATCCACGAGCTTTGTTTTCCCACCACTACAAAAGCAATCGCAAGAAATGCCCCACAAGTACTTATACAAGCAGCCCACATTAGCTTGTTTATGACGGAAACAATCTGCCTTTGAGCTCTAGTATCCCATGCAACTAAAGTGATCTGAACCACGACAACTGATAACGATATAAAAAGTGAAGAAGCATTCAAAAGGCAAAATACCCGAAAAGCATATGTGTCAGCTATTTGAGATTTTCCAGCTTCGGGCCCCGTTTGGACATATTGACCGGGTAAGTTGAATATTGCTAAGAAGGCTATTGAGGCGAATAGAACAGCGACAACTGTGAGAGAATTGATTGTGTTTTTCACAGCTTCTCGGTGGATTTTTTTCAGTTCTTTGGCTATACCCGATACCCGTTTATTGGTCTTCTCATTTTGAATGAGTTGTGAATGCACTTCATGTTTTATATCACTTACGGCCCTTTTGAGTTCCCTTGCTTCGTCCACCTTACCTACATTCCTAGCATGCTTTGCACCGGCCTCTATCAAAGCTTCTTTAATAACCAATGCAGATTCACCGTATTGCAGTTCATCTGCTAAATCCATGGCAGTCTCATGCTGATTATTAATGGCGTTTACATTGACTGAGATACAGCTCAACAAAAGGATCACTACCTGCAAACAAGTGACGGTTATGATTCTAAGAGCAGTCAGAACAGAACCATATGAACAAACGTAAACATGCAAATGCAAACTTAAGATTTATTGAACAGGTAAACTCACATGGCCACACGAACATCTCATATCAGTGGAAACGCTAAATGAACAAAATAAACAGGGCCCTTTTAGCCAAATTTCTTTGATATTATGAAAACTTGAAGTGTTTTGGATGTTCCCCCTAAACAAAGCTGGGAAAGCATAAGTCAAACATGACTTTAAACTTTCTTTGTTCAATAAACCCTCATTAATAAACTTGCAACTGCTTTCAGCCAATTTTTTCCTCATCGAGAAGCTTACAATTCAAATGTAAAATAAGAAACTGAAGAAGGCACCCTCACGGAAAAGATGCATTTAAAACTATTCAAACACCAAAGGGCAAAGTTTTGATCTTAGAAAAGAAATTTTTTTATGGAAAAGTTCATAAATGAATAAAAATATATCCTCAATTGGAAAATTGAAGAAGTTGAGAAATTTGTCTGAATAAAGAAAAAGGTTCAGCAATTAATGAGGAAACTGGATTTAAGCATAAACAATGCACTGGTAATGGAAACTTCTAATGGGTAATTATGAAGAATAATTTTGAAACTAAAATAATGCAGAAAATCACCTATATGTTTTCACTATTTGGAAATACAAAAGAAATAGTTGAGATAGGCTAATAAAAAAACAAATTGGCTCTATGGACTGAGGAGATTAAAAGCTACAACTGCTTTCTGTTCCTTCATATTAGTATATGGATATTGGATTTCATTGATGTTTTAGATCTGTTGATGTGTTTAATCATGATCTTTCTTGGGAAATGAGTTTATCAAATTTCGTTGATAACCTATTTGTGTTATACAGATATAAACTTAGTTAACCTTTTAAAGTGAACACAAGCAACTATTATACAAAGGGACCAGATATGTAAGTCTCAACATCTGGCAAATGCTCAAATCACCAAAACTGGAACTCAACTTCCTGACTCGTATGGGACATATGGAAAAGGTGCATGAGGGAACTAACAAAGTACTATAGAGCCATTCAACCACTATCGATCAATATGGAAGTGCAAAAACCTTAAGCTGTCTCAAAAGAAAGAGAACATGCCACCATACACGATAGTTCATACCAGCGGACGACACTTTCTTGTAGCTATATGTATAGCTGTGTTGCCTTTCTTGTCGCGTTCATTAAGTATGGAGTGATCAGCAAGCAACAGTTCCTCTATGACTGCAGTATCTTGGCCTTTTGCAGCCATGTGGAGTGCGGTTTGGCCCTTTTTATCCTTGATGGCGACAATACCTGAATCCCTCTGAATGAACACCTTGACAATTTCAAGAAGGCCATATCTTCCAGCTGTATGTAGTGCAGTTTTCCCATTTTTCCTCACGATCTGCATTGAGCTGGCATCTGCATCTAATATGGCATTTACTACCTTCAAGTGGCCCTGCACAGCAGCTGAATAAAGAGGGCTAGTATTTGTGGAGTCACATGATTTGCAGAGCTCGGGCCACATACCCAACAGTGTCTTTACAATACCTGACCAACGAAAATGACAGATACAATTGGACGTCAAAGTTTGAAACTAAAATAAAAAGGTGAATAAGCAAAAATGCTTTGCACAAATGTCACGACTCCGATAAGTTCACACAGGCATGCAGACATAATCCCTGACACTTAAACGTAGATTACTCTTCTGGTCAGCCCACCTCTTACATATGGTGAGCCCAACGAGCATATCAATGTATGGATGCAGGCATATATATGCAGATTCAGAAAGGACCATTCTAACAGAGATGGAGAGACAAGGTGTAATAAACTTTTCCAGTAGCTTTCAGTACACACGATTCTAGCATGTAGTTGAATAACGTAGATGGCTACCCTTACCAAGCTCATCACTAGCTAAAAGTTATAAAATTTCAGACTTGTACCCCTCATGAATTACTCCAATTCTGCCCATTTTAATAGAAACTGAGATATATCAGATCTAAATAGCCCCATTCTGGTAATCAACTTTAACTACAGTAAGTTCAGTCTAATTTTCACAAACACACTCGTTGAGCAATAGCACATTTCTGTAAATTTATTACTTCCTATACACGCAACTTTTGTAGTTTCAGTTGTTTCTAAAGGTAACTGTGATTGTTTAGATAATCAAGTTTTGCTTAAAAAAAACAGAAATATGACTAAATTTGACACATGGCTCAATATTCACTTCCCGCCTATGAAAATATAATAGAGAAAGAAGATATCTCATTTCGGCCCAGGGAGAGAGCGACTAACATTTGCAAATTGTCACATAACAAGACCCTTAAAAACTTATGGATCACTCGAATGTAGTCTATTCTACACAGAGAAATAGTGCATTCTCTAATATCAACTAAAAATGTACTAGCTCTCTTCGTTGACAAAGTAACATCTTGGTTTCAAGTCACCTAAAACTATGCCTAAGAACGTGACGATATATATCATATCAGTTGCAGTTGGAAATATTACTGCTAGCATATTAGTTGGTACAAGAATTGGGCAAATGCAAAAGTAATCCAATTTTAAAAAAAAAAAAAAATTGAAATGACAATTAAATGCCCCAACATAGAATAGATACACATCAACATATGGCTATAATGTTTATACATAGAGCACAGCAACTAAAGAGAGTGGAATATTTTCGTTGAAGTAATGATTTGCTATCACATACATCTAATGTTGCATCTGTAATTAAGGATTATTATTAGTAGTAGTAACCAAAAGAGATTTAGGACTAGTTGCCAGGGCAAAATTATCCATACACATTGGCATTATATATAGGATTATAAAAGTTTCATGATTCCAACGAGTTGAAGAAGAACTTTAGTCCTGTACACCATGAAAATTTCAAACCATGATGATATACTTGGCAGTTAAAACCTATGATATGCTATGTACAAATAACATATAAAATATTCCTTTAGTTATGATAATATAATCCTTACACCGTAGGTGTACAAATTTTCGTTCATAAGGAAGGCATGGATGCATGACACATGTGCATACACA
>MKEJ01065609.1:0-21048 GCA_001753735.1 Embelia ribes
TTCTTCATATACTTGAAGAAATTTTACTCACATTTTACGTACGAACTAGGTACGGAAATCAAGAAATTTAGAAATTAGGGATATAACTCAAAACTTACTTCAAAATGTTCGCTAGATTTTGAGGAGAGAGGATTTACCCTTCGATTGTGATTTTCCCGTCGGATGATGGATCAAATCTCCACTTCTTTCTTTTTCTCCTTCTCTCTATTTATTTTTCTCACGGACGGGCAAAATAATGAGGTATAAGGAGTCGACTTATAGCATCGGGCCCCACATTTTCTATTTTCGGACTTGGGTGTACCGGTACACAAAGGGTTTGTGTACCTTTATACTGCCTTATATGAAGCTAGGTGTGCTGTTACACCACTTGGTGTGCCAACTCCCAGTGTCTTATTTTCCTTTGGTGTAACGGTACACCAGGCTTGGTGTGCTATTACACCAGTGTGTTGTTACGCTGCTGGTTGGTGTAACGTTACACCAGTTTGTACCGTTACACTGTCTGTGTAAAGACTCACAGTGGCTCCAAATTCAATTGTGTACCGTTACACCACACTTGGTGTAACGGTATACCCGCTCATTTTCACCCTGAAACAAGCCACTTCAACAACTAATCACCATGATAACCATTCTCGCATACCTACAATACTTATCGTCATGATTCTATATCAAGTCTATTCTTATAAACCTCACTAATCTCACAAATCTCACACTCCAATCATTATTTTTGCACTATAACAATTCACTGGAAAATAATTTTTCTAACGGGGCGCTGCCCCACACCCCGCAAGGGCGTCTCCTCCTTGACTCCCGCGACATGACCGAGCAGGTCGAACCTCGCATCGTAGCGGCAACAAAAGTCGTTGCATGCAACTACAATGCAATTTGAAAGCAACACACCTCCATACCTCCACATACGTTCTCACCACACGTATATAAGTAATACCACAACCATGACACCCATAATGGTCTCGTCTTACGTGTAATAATAATATTATAATGCATGATATAATACTATTAAATGCGAAAAGTTAACCCACATTTTCCGGGACGTTATAAGATTGGAACATAAGTAAATTTGTAGAAAATAAAAACGATAGTAAAATACCAACAGAACATATAATGTATACAGATGGTGAAGGAAGAACAACCTTGAGATTTTTAGGTTACACAACTACCAGACTTGGAAGATGAAACAATAAGTGAAATGGAAAAAGAATTTAATATGATGAATATTGAAGAAGATTCTACCTATCAAATTGAAAAAAAAATTGATAGATTAGAAAAAGATTTTGAAGAAAATAATAGATACATTAAAGGATATTTTAATGATCCAGATTTAGGAAGATTATTTAAAAAAGAATATAATATAATATAAAGAAAAACACTAATTAAAGAAAAATATCAGAACTTAAAAAGAAAATGAATGATAATAAAAACCTTATTATAACATTAGATAATCATATGAATATAGAAGAATACATTAATTATGGAAAACAAAAAATAAAAATTTCCCTGGACAATAATATAAAACTCACTAAAAGATAGATCCTCTCAAAAGAAGCAGAATTAATAAATCAAGGGCTAATGGAAGAAGATTCTCTAGAAAGAAACACTAATGGAGACTGGGTTATAATCAAAGGAAATATAACAAGCTCATTATAAGAATCTATAGAAAAAGATGAAGACACTGAAAGTATAATATCAGAACCAATTAGTCAAGTTTCATCAATAGCAAGAGAATTAATGAACACACAAGATGAAAAACCAAAGATATATTCAGGATCAGGAAATCTTGGAGAAAGTGGTTTTTCTCCTAAACAACCTTATAGTAATTATAAGGGACCTAGTCCAGAATACAGACCTAAGGGCAAGAGACAAGAATTAGAGATTATAGATCAAAGTACGCTCGTGGATAATGGGAGATTTTTAAATCTCACAACCCATGGTATACAAAAATTGCCAACAATATTTGAATATTGCGCCTCTTTAATAACAAGACATTATGATGAAATAGATTTTAATCACAGCCCAGAGGAAATGTACTCTTATTTAGAAAAATTCTTGGGAGAATCAGTAAGGGCAATTTGGGAATCCTACAAGAAAAAATTCCCAGAAGATTATAAAAGTTTTGTCCAATTAGGATCAAATCCTTATAATTTCACTAATTTAATACAAGTACTTGTCTTAGGACAACCAAATGTAAGTGGAACCAAAAGACAGGAAGAAGCTTTAAGAAAATTAGAACTTCAAATAAAAAGTTGGAGTTTTATAAAACCTTTTTTACAAGATTTTTTTATATTGTAGTAGTATAGCAGAACCTTTTATGATTCCACAGTAGGAGAAAAATAATGTTTGAAATTACCAAGCCCATTAAGAATAGAAATTTATAGAATATATATTTCCACAGATTCATTAATTACACCACGAACTAAGAATATTAGAACAAAATGCAAATTTATCATAGATCAATTAGTCCAAAAATGTATAGAGATTCAAATACAAAGATCTTAGAAGGAGAATAGTTATTTTAGAGCAATCTATACTCCTCAAGTATATGATTCTGATAGGAGAAAAACTTATATGCCAAGACAACAGAAAAGGACAAGGTTTAAAGTACCAATAAAAGCTTATTACTTGAGAAAAAGTAGTAATAAGAAGCCTTTCTTACAAAAAAATAAACATGTAAGAAAATTTGATGAAAGAAGAGATTACAAAAGCATAAAATGATTTATATGTGGTGATCCAGATCACATAAGCAGAAATTGTTACAAAAAATATGTAAATAATAGAAATGCGTTATTAGTAGAATTTATTAATGAAGATATATTAGAAATAGATGAAGACCTTAGTGACACAAAATCAATATATAGCATACAAGAAGTAATGGATACAGAATATATAGAAGAACTTGATTCGGAAGAAGAAAATGAGGTCCAAAAAGAATTATATAACTCCAATAAAATTATAAAAGACTCGTACGAGGAATTTCTGCATGACCTTTTTCAATGAAGTATGGTCATGGAGTAGTAGAAAATTTCTATTCCAAAGAAAACAAGGCTTTCAAATGCTATTGTTCTTAGTTTAGCTATGTGTGAATTTTTTGTTTATATTTGAGGGGGAGAGTCCTTATTGAAGTGTCGATGTTTGGAGAAGAAGGTTAAAGTATTTTCCTTTATTTGGTAATTATCATATGGTATGATTAATACTGAAAATGCCTTTGAGTTTGTGGCAATAGGTTCTTTATAACTCCTGATTTCGCGATTGCCTGTGATTCTTTCGTACACTAATTATCTTTTCGTTAGGTTGTTTATGAGCATAATGTGAGGCTCTTCTATTCATTTAGGTTTGGTCTTTGGTGAGGAGATTTGATCAACCACAAAAGTACAAGCCATTTGTAAGCAAATGCGTAGTGCAAGGAAGCCTCGAAATTGGAAGTCTCAGAGAAGTTAATGTCAAGTCCGGGCTTCCTGCCACAACCAGTATGGAAAGACTTGAACTTCTCGATGACGAAGAGCATATCCTTAGATTCAGAATCATTGGAGGAGATCACAGACTCAAGGTAAGAACGGTTGAGATTTGGCTGTTTGTGACCTGTTTGCCTTCAATTTTGTTAGGGCTAGTTTTGGTATTATTTTACCTAGAATGCAGTTCTTTCCCATATGTGAGACTAATACGGGAGCATGGCGTGCATAAGTTGTAAAATGCCGTGTGGTTGGGGGAGGCTTCTATTACCCATCGTATATGAAAGGCAACTGCATCAATTTTTTTAGTAGTTGACTTCATGCAATCATTCATGACCAAAAATATATATATTACTTAGGAACAAGAATTTTTTATGTTTTCAAGCTTTTAGTGATAGAAGTAATTTGATTTATAACTTAAATCATTTGGATTTGTTTTCTAAATTAAGGTCGAGGGATACAAATTTACTGGTTTTTTATAGCGTTAAATTATCACGTTTTGGTAGAGAGGAGCATTCCCATCCTTCATTTTCATAACCATTTTCTGTGTGGGAATAACCATTCAACTTATCCACCCTATATTATCCAACACTCATGATACACTCTCAACCAAAATCCCCAATTCTACACCGGAAAATCATTCCATTCCCACCCATTCCCATGTTTTAAACTAGCCCTTAGAATGCTGTTATCAGTGTATTAAATGACTTGGAACATTTTCGTTTCCCATTGTTGATAATTACAAGCGATGAATTAATAAGTTTAGTCCATTAAGTGCTATAGGTTACTTAACTTTGTATTCCTGAAAGCAAAAAGGTTGTGACTAGCGTCTGTATTTCATGATGATATCTTTGTCACCTCATTCGACAGTGTGTTAACAATCAAGCCGATGGCATGCTTTATGTTAGGCCTGAAACCTATTGAGCAGGCGCGCTCGTTCTGAATCTAATCACGTGTCACATGAAGTTTGAGGTGTATCAGGATTTCACCCAAGGGAATTTGAATATTTTTTTCTTTTGTCATTCTTAGACTGCAGCCTTTGTTCACTTTATTTCCATAAAGATTCCAGCACGGTTTAATCTCTCTCTTCTTGTGTTCTCCAGAACTACTCTTCCATTGTATCTGTCCATCCAGAGGTCATCGATGGGAGACCGGGGAGTCTTGTGATAGAATCGTTTATAGTAGATGTTCCTGAGGGGAACACCAAGGATGAGACATGCTACTTTGTAGAAGCATTGATCAAGTGCAACCTCAAGTCCCTTGCTAATGTGTCTGAACATTTAGCAGTGCAGGGAAGAACGGATCCCATTGATCGGGTTTAAACCATGGGGCCCACCCGGATGAAGCTTCTTCTCGGCTTTTAATTCCTTGGGCCTGTGGAAAAGCAGATGGGTTGCCTTCTCTCTGCAAATTTTCTTTCATACACTTCACATCCGACTTTATGCTCAATTCATCTTTCATCCTCAATCTCTGTTGTTCTTCTGGTCCTTCGGATTGTAATAAGACAGTCTGGCCTATCGTTATTTCCTTCAAGATAATTTCCTTAAAGATTTTGACAGAAGGGCTCGGTTGGAACATATTGAAGGTGAGGTTTGCTTGTAAGCTTTAGCCCTTGTTGACACTAATTTTCAGTTGTTGCGGCGTGTAAATGTTTGGTCAGTTTCTGTATTGTTGCTATAGCAAGAAAGTTTGTTAATGATTTATTGTACTGTACTTGTATGTAACTGTTATGTATTAAAGTCACCGTAGAAGAGAAAAAGGAGCGTCTGTTTCCCTGAATATTGATGAAGCCTGATGTTCATTAATCAAATCTGTCAAATTTATGATGGCCATTCCATGTTATCTTAGTATTGAACTTGTAGAAAGAGAATTGTTCTCTTCGATTTAAACTTTTGTTTAGTGCACTGTCACTGTCGTAGCTTGTTGCTCAATCTGGAAAAACATAAATGGAGTTTCGGCATTGATGCACCTACCTTTACTTGTCACTGAAAAATAAACTATGCACCTTTTTAAAAAATCATAAATGTATATTAAAAGAACCATTTTGCAAATTATGATATAATTTTAATTAAATTATAGTCCTAGACAAAGACGATTGCAATCAGAGGGCACAGAATCCCACTGGAAGCTGCTAGTTCAGGAATACAAGAGGAAAATTTATGGGCAGCTATATAATTTGGGTCACGGGTTGGTCCCGTTAGAAACAACCTCTCAGGAAACAGGAATAACGTACGTCAGATCCTCCGAGACTCTACAGGAGCTTTGTGCACTAGGTCTTCCATGATGTATAAATCAATTGAATGTTTGTGCTAATCTGTCAACAATGTACAGAGCTTACCCTTCAGTAGCAGAGTAAACCACAAGGTCAAGGTCGAAATTTCAAGCCAATGCAAACTCTGCCTCATCTGGTTGCTCCTGAAGTTGTTGCTCAAGTACTGCTTCTTCCCCATACGGCTTAAGTATGCGCTTGATTTCGTCTGCATTGAGTGTCTCGTACTCCAAAAGTGCGTTGGCTAACGCATGTAATGCTTTTTCTTGCTGCAAATTGGAAGAAAATAATTAGTTTCCACTTCACAGAGAAGCGGAATCACTTGTGCACTAGTTGTGAACCTACAATAAAATTTACGTGTTTTGGAAGAAAAGGAAGAATACGACAATACTAACGAGATCTTCCATGATAAAGAAGCTGAATTAAGACCATGGCTTTCAACCTAAGTGTTCCATCAATTTAAACTCACCCTCTTCAGTAGAGCTTTCACACGGTCATATGCTTCTCTTAGAAGCTTCACCACCTGCAAAACCATAAAAACCAATTACTTCCCCAAACCAAAAGGTAACTGAAATAGAACCTCAAAACAGCCAGTTTGAGGAATTGTAAGTTTGAAAGTTTCACATTACCTTCCCAAAAAAAGAAAAAAGAAACAGAAATAGAAAAACAAATATCAAATCCTTACTTCAGCGTCAATGCGAGATTGCATTTCCGAACCAGGACGTTCTTTAATATGAACTGGTCCAATAGTCTCACTCATCCCACAAGATGATACCTTAAAGATGAAACAATAGGAAAGCATAAACAATTAACGCACAGGTTATCAGAGATTTTAGGCTAGTATTTGAGTATGCAACAGGACTTTTTTCAAAGTTGTAAGGGATACCATGTACTTGGCAAGCTCTGTAGCTGTGTTGAGATCGCTGCTAGCACCCGTGGTGATATGGTCCTGACCAAAGATAAGCTCTTCCGCAACTCTTCCTCCCATGCAGACATCGAGTCGGGCTAACAATTGCTTCCTGCTAATAGATGTTTCATCATTTGATGGGAGTTGTGTCACCATTCCCAAAGCAGATCCACGTGGCATTATTGTGGCTTTATGAATAGGATGTGCACCCTTTGTATGAAAAGCCACAATTGCATGTCCACTCTCGTGATATGCTGTGAGCTGGGAAAAAAATCAACGGTATGGAGAATTTAATAATCAAATTCTGAGATAATCAGAGCAGTAAAAAGAACAGACAGAAGTACAGCACATATGGGGGAAAGCATACTAGCTGTAAAATATTTTCTAAGAAAATATAAATATAACCATCGAACACTTTGAGACCTTTCAGTAATGCATCTTGAACTGACTCATCATCAGGCTTCCACGTTCGTTTACTTACCTTCTTTGATTCTTCTGATATGAACATCTTCTTCCTTTCTGTACCCATGATTATCCTGTCTTTTGCAAATTCCAATTGTGCTGCATTTAGCAGCTCAGCACCTTCAACAGCAGCCTTAATAGCAGCAATGTTTACCAAGTTTGCCAAATCTGTTGGCAACAAGAGTTAACAAATGTAGGAGTATTCAGGTTCTAAGGCAAGTCAAACCATATGTATAAAACTAAACCACATGGAAACAAAATACGGTTCCATGATGGACGATAAAAACTAGTACCTGCTCCATTGAATCCTGGTGTACCACGAGCAATTGCATTTACATCTACATCTCCAGCCATGGGTTTATCATGCAGATACAGCTCCAAAATCTCTTGGCGACCCCGCACATCAGGATTAGGAACCACAATCTGCACAAAAAGTACCCAAGAAAATACATATAAATTTTGATTTTATGAAGAGCTTATTGAGATTGATGGAAGAAAGGATCTAGTTTCAGAACTTGACACTTACATGCCTATCAAATCTACCAGGTCTTGTCAAAGCAGGATCAAGTATATCAGGCAAGTTTGTAGCAGCCATCAGAATAATGCCCTACTCAAAAAAAAAAAAGAAAAAAGAAAATTTGCTAGCATATTTAAAGATGCATGACAATAAATGCACCAAAATCTTCTTTTCGCACCTCATTTTGTTCAAAACCATCCATTTCAACAAGCAACTGGTGCAATGTTTTTTTAGTGTGGCCTTCCCATTGCTTGCGTGTGGACCCAATTGCATCAATTTCATCAATAAATATGATACAAGGGGCCTGCAGACAGCAGTATTTTGTCAATAAGAAATCAGAAAATGGATAGCCTCATTCTGACAATGACAAAACTGGGCTAATGACATATTGGAGAAATATTTGGAGGCAAAGAGCGGCTTGCGGTCTAACAAATTCACATCATGAGATCAGTTAAGGAAGGATCGCTCCAAACAATATACATGTGATTGAACAATTTTCTTATCATTTGAAGCTAATTGGTAGTCACAATCTTTATTATCAGGGAGAGAACATCAGCATCCCATGGAAGCAAAATGTAGACGTATTATGCTCTACATCTTCGTCATAAAAGTTCTTTCGGAAGGGAAACGGATTCCTAGTTGTAAAATTGAAAAGTCAACTCATCATGTATAAGGGTCTTCATTGAGATGGATTAGGATACCAATCCATAACACCACCACCACCACTCCCACATAAGCAAATTAAATTCCACCAAATTAGTCTGGCATGTTTCTAAATATATACAATGAAAACATCGTACCTTTTCCTTCGCTGCCTGGAATAAGGATCTCACACGTCGAGCTCCAACACCAACAAACCTGGCAACCAAAATTAACATGGAAAATTTTCAGCCAGAAAGCATAACACATTTTGAACCAATGCTAGTTAATTCCTGGATCATAACTTACATCTCCTCAAATTCAGAACCTGCTCTGTAAAAGAAAGGCACCCCTGCTTCTCCGGCAATAGCCTTTAAAAATCCAGATGCATTTATCAGACAAAAAAGGGAATAAAATACCACTTCTCCGATTGATGCAAACAAAAAACAATTTCAGGAAAAGCTAGGTATGCATTACACAATCATGCAAGAGAGATATTTCTGGCATTCATGAGAATAAGCAAATACCCAGAGTTAGTCTGTGAAACATATTTCCAACATTCATAATAGCAAGCAGAACTTACTTTTGCCAGCAGAGTTTTGCCGGTTCCAGGTGGTCCAGTTAAAAGGATTCCCTGCATTAACATACGAAGTGTCAGTACATCCGGAAGCAAAAAAAAGGAGGACAATAATGCCAATATAACAAAAATGAGCTTAAACCTATATCTCAGCATTTAGACAATTCAATAAGTATAAAACCTCCACAATTAGATATCGAAACTACATAGGACAGCTATTCAAAGACCAGGGAAGTTTTTTATTTCTCTCTTTTTCCTTTTTCTGGTTTTTTTCTCGACAACCAAAGAACAGGGAATCTTGATCAGGAGAATAACAGAAAAGAAAAGACCAAGGAAGAAGTAGGAGAAGAAATTGCAAGCGACTGCATGAATAGAGAACAATTGAAGGAAGTTAATATGCTTTTGAAAGACCAAGAATCAAGTCAAACCTTGGGCAACTTCCCCCCAAGTCGGGTAAACTTTGTTGGGTTTCTGAGGTACTCCACCACCTCCTCAAGTTCTTGTTTAGCATCATCACAGCCTTTCACATCCTTAAATGTTATAACATTCTGCAATAAAACAAATATCAATGCCCATGGTGATCAACAGGTTCTTTTTTAGACTTGAAGTAAAGTGACCAAGCATCACATGTTGGTACAAACAACTACAGAGAGCAGTATATCTGTAACAGTCGCATATGAGCTCAGATGCCTTTGCTACTCATTGTCACTGGTCCTTTAAGATTGTTAGCATTGAGAATGTGTAAGATCATAAACCTACCTTTTCGGGCGTCACTTCTTTATTCAGGTCTTTTGGGATGTAGGAAGCACTTGATCCCATGCCTGAAGCTCCAATGCCACCTAAGCTACTTATATACTTCCGAAGAGCAACGGCACCCATTACCCTGAAAAGAGTAATAAATTTTCAAGATCCTAGTTTTGGGAGAAATTGGCCTCTTAACTTTTCAAAGGGGAGATGCATTCTTTAGCGCTGTGTATCACTTTTGCTTTCAACTATGCCGTCTAATCAAGTTAGTCAAATCATATTTCGGTTCCATATCATTTTGTATATTTTTCTGTATCATCTCGTTTCGTGTCGTGTATTGTAAGATATTTAAACACAAACATATTATGTTATAAAGAATATAAATATCACTTGAAGATGCATAATGTAATAGCTATAAGCTTCTCCTTCTGAGTTACTCTATTTTTAAAAATTAGAGTACATGATGAGATAATTTTTGGAGTTAGAATTGACATAAAGGAATAGTAGTTTATTAATTAAAATTTCTTGAAGATGGACAGCAAGGGTTGAGTATCCCTGAGACTGTCTATAAAACAAATAAGAGCTAGGAATAGCTTATTTTTAAATGGTGCAGGTTTAGGAATTTTTTAAAAAATTTTGGAGGTTCCTAGACCCGATTTTGGAAAAAGGAAAAAAATATTATATAGTGATTATAATAAAAAAAATGGATAAAAAACAAAATAATATAATAATTATAGTAGTGGATTGGTGACAGACACATATGTCTGTCTTTTGAAATCAATAATGTATTACAGTTCTCTTTATATATATCGCGACAAATACAGGTATATATACGCGTATTAGGCATAATCACTGCTAGTTTCCACAGATTCATCGCTTGAATCCAATATCTCGATCGTAATTCTTCAACGATATAACAGATCAGAGCTTCCTTCCTCTTCTTTATCTCTTTTTTCTCTTTCCTGCAGTTTCGTACATATATCGTATGATATATAAATCGTCTCATTTCGTACAATAAAGATGATACACAGTTGATTTCGTACGATTTATTGCTCCAAACGCAACAGAGCAACGATACATGGTTTTGCTCAGGGATGGTACGATTCGTACGGTACACGGCGCGTACCGTACGATATTGACAACCATGCGTCTGATATTTAGGCTATTTCCGTAAAAAAAAAAAGGGTTTAAATCAAAAGTTAATAATGTTAAAGCATAGAAGTGACACATACACAGAGAGAACCATATTCCACTTGGAGAACCTATGCATCTACAGTTTCTCTTTAAAACTAAACGAGACAAAAGAGTAGTACGTACCACATCAAACCAACAACAACAAACAACAAGATTGTTGAGATGATCTCTTGAACAAATCTTAAAGGTTTGCTGGACACTTTAGGCTCAACCTGATTCAGAAAACTACTAGTGTTAAAAATTGGGGAATAAAAATATGTGCAGAATCTTCCAAAGAGTAAACAAATGACAGGCATTAAGCATCCGACAACAAGAAAGAATCCTGAAGTATAACCCAGCAAATATATATCAAATCGTAACACTTAACAATAATATGGAAAAAGTCATTTACGTACCATCACCACATGCAATGGCTGCTTATTTGATATGCCAGGCCTTACAGAACTCTCATCCATATATCCCATAGCACGTTCCTTCAACTCTTGCAACTAGATGAAAATCAGTATAGTTAGTAACAAACTTACCACATGAGAGAGGAGATTTATTGGGGAAAAAGGCAAGAATACCAATAAAGGAAGACTAGAAGGCTTTCCAGACTGTTCGTCCAGAAGAAATTCAGCAATAGCATTAGTGGCAACAAGAGCTCGAATATATTCTGCTACTCCTCTGCTGTCAAATGCATGCTCTCTTTGCTCAAAGCGGCTGATGACAGTCTCAGGGCTGCAAGAGAAGTGAAAAAAATAACTATGATATCTTTTCTTATTAATATTGTCGCTACACAACATGAAAAGAATTCTGCAACTAACCATAATATCTCCCTCTCCACTAGTTATAAGCTAATTGATCGTTTTAACATACAAAAAGTAGGCACGTACTAAAAGAAAGGGACACAACTGATATGTAGCCAAATCAAATACATAAATACCACCAGCAAGATAATAATGTCATATGTCAAGAACCAAAATTGGACAACCCACTGAATGTCATGATCAATCTTACACGAGCTAAATGCGGATTCTTGTCAGATGGGAATTCAAAATAATTACAGCTCATAACATTCCAGAAAACAGTTATATGATATCTGATGCAAAAATATGAACCCGGAATTACTGATGGAGCAACAAAGAGTTGACATTAGTCAAATCAGCAATTTTAATTCTTTGTTAGTATTTGAAGTCCACTGGGTTGCATAAGCATTTGGAGTGAGTTAATAAGGTTTCTCCTTTCTACCTTGTAGAGATACTACCCTCTGGTCTCAATAGAGCTGCATCCCATGCAATTCAATTTTATTGCGCATCACAATTGATATTCATGTAATATAGAGAAAGATGTGTAATTTCAACTCAACATGTATGCACAAAAAAATACTAATAATAATAAATAAATTTAAAAAATGAAGCAATTGCTGCTGCATTTTTCATGGATTGTTACAAATTTTCACAAAGTTTTGCCACTTCATCCAGGTCTCCATACATACTACTTAACATGCTACGATGGTTAATTTTTACCTCCCCATCTAAGGCGCATTAAATAAACATGCGAACTGAAAGAAAACCCAATAATTTGGGGCAAATTAACTCTCCCAGAAAGATTTATTTGCACCATGCTATCCCCTTCTTAGTTCCTTCAATCATATAAAGATCTCTTCTTTACAATATAACAAGGACTTAGAAAATGGGAATAGCTTGAAAAGTCTTAACTTTGCTTGATGTGCTTAGACAACTATTTGACTGACAAACTAATTATGATTCTATAGCATTCTACAATTATTTCCCAACTCTTTTAAGAAGTTTCTTTCAACAGGGACTGTAAAAGGGGATGCTTAAATTTTGAAGATCCTATAGACTACGTATGATCTCAGAGCCTCATACAATTATTTGACTCACAAACTATTAAACAGGGTTGATAATAAATTGTTAACTCCCCAGCTAGGTTGCGTTAAATCATTTTTAGACCGAAACCTAATTAGCTTGTAGCAAATGAACACATCCATTCTATTTTTATAGCATCATCTTCATCATCATCAAAGCCTTACATCCCAAAAACAAGAGGTCAATGGCACCAAAATAAGATATCACGTCGAGTCATTAGCGTAATTTTTTCGACGCCACTCGTTGCTATCAAAAGCAACTTGCCCATCCATTTGTTCAATAACCGTATCTTTTCGTATCACTTGCATCCACGTTTTTATAGGTCTACATCTCCTTTTCCCTTCAATTCCATTTTTATAGCATTCTACAATCATCTCCTAAATCCTTAAACTACACATACACGAGCATAAAGATTTCCTTTCAACAAAGTCACAAAAGGGTATATCTTGAAGATCTTATACTTATGCTTAATAAGCTCGGACAACAAAGCACTCTGCTTGGCTGCGTCCATGGGGTTAGCATCTGCATCCGCAATCAGTGCCTCCAGCCGCTTCTCTCTCCTCCAAAACGGCCACCAATCGAACCAACCCGTCGCAAAAACCCTCTCAAAACCCCGTCTAACAGTCACCAATACTCCAACCAAAAACACCACCACCGGCAGCCTTTTCTTCTCTTCTCTCCCCTCCGTCTCTCTCTCTCCAACTTGAGCCTCTCCCCAATCCGTAGCCGACTCGGTATGCACCTCTGGGCTCGAATTGACACTATCCTGGTGCAATGTGCAGCTGCAAACGAGGCGATTGCGGCTAATCCGAAGCTTCCGAGGCTCTCCCCAATCCCAAAATGGCTCGCTACGTAACCGGGGGCTCAAATTCACACTGTCCTGGTGCAATGTACAGCCGAAAGTAGGGCAATTGTGGCGAAATCGAAGGTTGGGAGAACGGAACTGGAGAGATGGGAGAGAGAGAGATGGTGGAGAGAGAGAGGCGTGGCTCCGGTGAGTGTGGAGAGAGATTTGGGGGAGAGATAGAGAGGGTTTGAAGATGAGAGGAACTTGGAGAGCAGGCATGGGTTCCGGCTATAAGGTTTAAATACAATCTCTCTCTCGCTGGTTTCTCTTTATCTCTGTGTTCCGGCGGCGAATGCCGGATATATACTGAGTGAGAGAGAGTTTTCTTTTACCCATGCCTATTGGAATATGTACCCGCCCGATTTTGCTAGATAAAATCCACCTCGAGTGGGTTCGAGTTTGGGTCCGTAGAAAATTCAGTTGTCAAAGGCGAAGGTGGAAGCGGGTTGGAAATGCTAGTACCCGACCTCAAATTTGAACTCGATCCTGAATTTGACCCGCTCATTTAAAATTATATTATTGCCCACATTAAGATTCTGTATGATACTTCCATTGTTATCCACATTCAGATTTTAAACTTAGAAAGCAGTTGATGGCGGCTCTCTCTCCCCTTCCACATTCCCTCTCGCATCTCCTCCTGGTCCTGAGGCGGTTCGTTGCTGCCCTCCCCTAGTCCTGACGACACCACTGCCCTCCCCCTGGTCCCGAGGTGACGACGCATCCAATGTTGTGGCCAGCACCAAAGTCCTCATCCCTCAACAGTTGACAACGGCGAACTCCTCCCCCCTCTCCTCTTGCCGGTCACTGCCTCCCACACCACCAAATAACACCACGACCTCTCCAACGGTAAGCCCTCTTCCTTAATTTTTCGTGTAATTTTTAGATCATTTGCAGAATTAAGTGTCGTGTATTGTTCTGAATTGTTAGATCCCTTAATTTTTTGTGTAAAAAGACTTGGTAATTCCGGAAATTCCAAGCACAGTTGCGAGCATGTATAGTGTGCTTATATAATCAGAAGGAAGATGTTATTGTATAGTGTTTGAATTGAGATGGCTTGTTGGGATCTACTTTTTTAGGGCTTATTTTCAGTGTTGGCTGTTGATAGATAATAGTGTGTTTTTTAGTATTGTTTATAAAGTCTAGTGTTGCGTATCTTTTTCAAGTGTAAAAACCTTTCTTAAATTTGAAAATAACTTGGGCAAGTTAATAATCTTTGAGTATCTCCTTTTTTATAGTGTTAACAATCAAGTGTTAAACATTTCTTAAATGTTGAGTCGCACTGGGGAAGTTAACAATCTTTAGGTGTGCTTTATAAGGTTTCGTCATTAAATACACTTTGAGTATCTCATTTTTTATAGTGTTTTTATTCACTTTTGTAATGCTTCTTGTATTTTGTGTGCTTGTTGGTTGTCCTGATTTAAAAGTTTTATGAATGTTGCCTCTAGTTATAAATATTATGAAATTAGCCTCTACTATTAAATGAAGGTTATGATACTCTTAGGTTTATTCTACCCCGGTTAATAATAGTTGGCATATCCATACTATTCTCTAATTTGCTCTTATGTATAACTCAACAGGATATAGACATGATAAATGCTGATAATTCTTAAGCACTCATTTCAGAAGAAAGTGCATATCAACCAAACCCACTAGGAGGTTCTAATCCTTTAACTAATGATCCCACATCCATTGAATCTGTGCCAACACCTCAGGTTGAGACAGGAGATAATTTGGAGGCAACAACACAAACTGGGGCAAGGAGGCTTAAAAGTGTAGTATGGTAACATTTTACAAAGGTTAAAGTTAATGGACAAGATAAGGCTCAATGTAATTATTACAAGAAATAGCTTGGTAGAAAATAAAAAAATGGAACTGAGCACTTGCACCAACACATCGAGATATGTATTCAACGTAAGATTGCCATGAGAGGGAATAAATAGCAAACATTTCTTATGCCTAAGGGCTTGCAAGGTAAGCAACAGTTGGGTACCGGGCTTTATGATGCTAAAAATTCAAGGAAAAGCTAATAAATACAATAATTATGCATGAATATCCACTCTCAATAGTGAATCATCTTGGTTTTAAGAGATTTATATATTCTCTCTAACTATTATTTCAAGTTCCTTCTAGAAACACTATAAAAAAGGAGATACTCAAAGTGTATGATTACGAGAGATTGATGACTTTGAAGTTATTATATAGTCTTGAAGGAAGAGTAGCAATTACATCAGACATGTGGACTGCAGACAATTAAAAAAAAGGGTATATGGGTGTCACTGCTTATTACATTGATTTCTCTTGGACTTTACACAACCATATTTTGAGGTAATAATAAATTCTTATATTTATAAATTCTCATTATATATAGTGATTGAATGTGAATTTTATTATGTAAGGTTCATTTATGTTCCTATTCCTCACTCAAGTGATAGACTTTGTAATGTATTGGTTGATTGTTTGATGGATTGGAACATAGATATGAAATTGTCCACTATTACTTTAGATAATTGTAGCACAAATGATGTCATGATTAACAAAATTAAGGATAAGTTGCAGTTAAGCACTTTGTTAAGGGATTGGTCCCGACTTCACATGCATTATTGTACACATATATTAAATTTGATAATAAAAGATGGGTTGGAAGTGATGAAAGATGGGGTAGAAAGAATTTGGGATAGTGTAGCTTATTGGACTGCCACACCTAAAAGGAAAGAAAAATTTAAGGAGACGACCAAACAATTACGAACCCCTTGCACTAAAAATTTGGTTTTAGATTTTTCGACTAGATGGAATTCTACTTACAAGATGATTGACATTGCCATTTCATATGAGGATGTATTTAGTCGGTTAAGACAACGTGAGTCTCAATACACTTGTTTGATAACTAGTTCACACTGGAGATTTGCAAAAGATGTTTGTGAAACACTGAAATTATTCAATTTTATCACTGAAATGATTTATAGTACTAAATATCCAATTGCCAATATGTATTTTCCTAAGATTTGTGAGATCAAATTGACAATATCTTAGTGGATTAATGAATTGATTAAAAAAATGGAAGAAAATATGTTGGGCAAATTTGATAAATATTAGAGTGTCATTCATGATATAATGAGGGTTGCTATTATTTTGGATCCTAGATACAAAATGGAGTTGCTTGAATATTATTATGAAAAATTGTATGGACTTGACTCTTTTGAGCAAGTTAAGATTATGATTTGGTTTTTGATTATCAATTGAAAATGAATAAAGACTCTAGTAGTGGCTCTCCAATGTTTGATGTTAGTCATGTCAGTGAAGATGGTTTAAGTGAGTATGATGCATATATCATGAGGAAAAAAAGAGCTAGAACTTCATTTATTAAAATAGAGTTGGATCATTATTTAGAGGAGGAGGTTTTACCAAGAAGTTCAGATTTTGATATTTTAATGTGGTGGAAGTTGAATGGCATCAAGTATCCAACAGTTCAAGCAATTGCGAAGGATGTATTAGCGATTCCTATTTCTATTGTAGCTTATGAATCTGCATTCAGTATTAGCAGTCATATCTTAAGCCCTCATTGTAGTCAACTTGATTCAACTACTTTAGAGGCCTTGATGTGTGCTAGAAGTTGGTTATGGAGTGCTGAAAATACTGGTAAAGTTTTAAATTATTCATTCAAATATCTTATGAAATGACAAATAATTTTGTATATTTTAACTAATCATTCTTTGTATTGTATTATATTTGATATTTATAGGTGGTTTGAATTTTAAAGTAGGCAACAAATATGCTACTTTACTCAATGAAATGGAGTCTGATGATGTTACTTTATTTGCTTTAAATTTTATCAAGTTTAATGTTTATATTTTAACTTTTGTTTTTTCTTAAGACAGGTGAAATGTTGGTTAGTGGTGCTACTTCTTATTTAGAAGATTGATCATAGATGTTTGTTATTTGATGAATTCATATGTAATGTACTTAGTATTCGGGATAATGTAATTTGTATGCTATTTTGGAACATTGGTTGTTTGGTCAATGCATATTGGATGTCATTAGAACATTGGTTGTATGGTCATATTTGAATTCACGTTCATTGGGTATGGTTGATGGATTTGTTAATGTGCCTTACAGTTTTTTTTTATAAATTATGTCTGTTGTTTGGTAACAAAACTTGTCAATTATGTTAGTTTTTGTTTTAACTTTTGAAAAATCATTATAGTTACTTTTTTTTTAATAAACAAGGCACTTATATTTAATTTAGAAAATAATCTAAAAAAATCTGTACAATTATTGGGGCAGGGCGGGTTTGTGGCGGGGACATGGATTTTTTCAAAACATGTATATAGGAGCGAGGGCGGGGGCGCGGCGGGGTGAACCCGATCTCCAATGGGGGTGGGGATGGTTACCCAATTTTCAAACTTGACGAAGATCGGGGGTAGGATGAAAATTTTTCAGGGAGTCGGGGGCAGGAATGGGAAAGGTAAAACCGGCCCCTACCAGGCCCTATTGCCATGCCTAAACCCTACACTCGCCATTCTCACTGCCAACACCATTGATTTTATCCAATTCTCTCCACCTCTATCTGGTCAGAATGGGAGTGGTCTCAATTTAATTTTCTATCAATTAATTTCTTCAACTAGAAATTATAAACATCAATTTAAAAAAAAAATTGATAGAAATTATTTAGATTATTATATATATTATAATAAATGTAAAAATATTTTACTTAATTTTAATCAAGATTTTAACGATTTAATAACCAAATTATATTTATTTTGGAAAAAATAAATAAAAACAGAAAAAATGTATTTTATTAATTTTCTAATTGGAAAAAAATCACTGTGGTAATTGCTAAAAACAATTAGGATAGAAAAGCTGAATTTGACATAGTTTTAATTATGTTACTCTAAAGTGGTTCTATACTTTAAATGGAAGGGAATGGAATTGAAAGGGAAGAAAGAATTTTAAATTTTTTGTAGTTGCCTAATAGTATTTTGGAAGGGAAGGGAGGGAAGGGGAGGGGAATGATAGACTAAATTATAGAACTCGTATCAAAAAATATATTTATTTGATATTTTTTAATTTTATACCCTTTAAAAATATTTAAGTAGGCTTCTCATAAAAACTTTTTATTTTGTTATTTTTCCACAACATTTTTCAATGCACCACCAATTATTTTTTTTAAAAAAACATTTTCTCTTTGTCAATACCATTATAAATAAGTGAAGGTGCTTTTATTCTATCCCACAAAGTCAAAAGTGAAGCTTAGTATAAACAAAATTTAATCACAGCTAAGTCAATTATTCACTCTCTTAATTTTGTCTAATATTTAATATAATAATGCATTTTTTTTATGTCATTGTTGGTAGTTTCTATCATATCATTAAATTGTTTTGTGATATTGCATATAACAAGTTATTGGATCATGATTTTTTGTATTATTTTTTAAAAAAATTTGTAATATAGATGCTCAAATGAAGAATTGAATGTATTTTTGGTACCTTATTGTCATTTTTATGCCACTTTTTAACGCAATACACTCAATTCTAAGTTGGGCTAATTATGTTTTGCCCTGCTAGATTTCTATCAATTTCATAAAATCCCCTGAGATTTTTGAAATTGCACTGCACCCCCATAAGTTTTGGTTGCCATCGCAATTTACCTCCAAAGTTTCCAAGAATAAAATGGAAGTAAAATTATTTATATTAAATAACTAAAAAATTTACTAAAAGACCCCTTAAGTAGTATATTTCGTATAGTTTTTTGTTATAATTTTTTATTAAAAAATTATTATTTGCTAATATAATATGCTTTTAATAAAGTGATTATATTTTATTTAATATTACTTAATATCAAGTTCTAAATTAATAAAATTAGGAAATAAGTGAGGATAATATGGTCTTTATACAACAAAATCTAACTTGGATTATAAGTAGGGACAAAGTGTAATTTCGGAAACCATTGGGGGCAATCTAAAATTATCAGAAACATCATGGGGCAAAGTATAATTTACCCTTCTAAATTTGATTAAGCGGCAGAAATATATTATTTGACAAATAATACACGCAACCACAAAATTTATCAAAAGACTTAACTTTAGACGTGTGTATTTATAACATAGATAAGGTTTTCTAAGATGTACAACATTTCATACATTAGAATTTGCTTTCATAAATAACATTGAAAAGGTTTTTTTTGCAAGTTTTATGAATAAAATATAGAATTATTGTTACTTTTTTTTTCCCACAGTTGTTCGATTTAATTTCATTTTGATATCATATAGATTTTTATTTATCCCATGTCCGGATGCCTCCAAGGCTCCAACTGATAAAAAAAAAATCCTAAATCGGCATCGGTAATTAAGTTTAGGTGCATATTTGTATTATCTTTGAATAGATAGGGACTTAGAGAGGAGACTCAAAATGTTAGGGGCGAAACTGTCATTTCCCCAAACATAAAATCACTCACATCACCATGCGGCTGAGGTTGATTCTGAACTCTTCGATGCTGGTATCTCTCTCTTTGTATCTAACTCCAATTGATATCTGTATGTATATGTTTACATGTCATGATCCTATAGATATTAGATTATTTATACTTTTGAGCTCTAATAAAGTTTATGTTCTACATATATTTCTGGACTTGATTATTTTTTTCTATTTATCCTGTATTATAGGGATTTTTAAGATGAAGATAGATAGAATTTCTCATTGATTTTTTTTTTTTTTTGGATTTAGGTAGTTTATTAGTTTTGTTCGGGAGAAATTTACAAATTGATGTCAACTGGTTATTGTCATTCTATTTATTGGATTTTGTTTCGAATATTAGGGTTTTAGGTTTTGATAGGTAATTAATTTGCTCTAGTGTTAAAATTTTAAATTGATTGACTTTCGTTATGGGTTTAGGATTTCAGGGGGGTTTGGTTGGTAGTTAATTGGCTCATATGTTAAAATTTAAACAAATTAATGACAACCAGGTATGGTAATTTAGTTAATTGATTTAATAGGTTTAGGGTTTTGGTAGGTAATTAAGCTAACTCAAATGTTAAAATTTATGCAAATTGAGGTCAACTAGTATGGTTATTTAGTTAATTGATTTATTTATGGGTTTAGGGTTTTAGGGTTTTGGTAGGTAGTTAACTAGCTTAAATGTTAACAATTTTACAATTTGATGTCTACTAGGTGGCATTAAGTTACTTTTTTTTTTTTAATTGGTTTAGGGCTGAGGGTTCAGGTTTTATATAGTTCTTAAAAAACTTGAGAATTGATGTCCGAAACGCTTTTGATTTTGCAAAGCATTTACTAGTGATGTATTAGGACTTTTAATATTTAAGAAACTTAAGTATACAATAGTATTTCTCCGTAAAGTCAAATGACCAGGTTATGGTCCTTCTCGTCATCTCATGAGTAAACAATTTTGGTTGGTTCTTACAAATATGGTATCTTTTCATTTTAGCTTTCATTTAAGCTACTGAGTCTGTTGACAATGTGATCATGTATCAATAAAAAAATTGCCCTTTTTGATCTCCGCGTAATACTTGGATTCTACACAAGTTTCTCAAAATCGGACCGGTTATTG
>MKEJ01065612.1:0-13120 GCA_001753735.1 Embelia ribes
TTCTAGGAATTTTGGGCTGCAACAGATGAACCGGGATGGTGGTCAGGGTTCAGGCCTGTGATGGCTAGGTCGGGCTAGTTTACGGGGCGGGGCTAAAGTGTGGATCGGACTGTTGAGCGAAATGGCCTCGACTGGGTGGTTGGGCCGGGGTATGCACTGGACCAGGTGAATGGGCTGGATGATTTGGGACACTAATGGGTGTGGTTGGGTCATGATGGTTAAGGGGGCTAGAGGCCAGAAGAATAGGGTCGGGTATGGACTTGGCTATGGTTAGGTTTGGAGGTGCATGAAATATGAAAATATTCTCATGAAATGTAACATCAGGGGAAATAAACATTTTTTTTTTTATTTTCAAGATAAAAAACAAGAAAAATGTTTTATGAGTACTTGGGTAGCATAAAAAAATACATTTTACTACACCAGAGAAAAATTTATTACGCCATACTTTTAAGCATTAAGCATAACATAAACAACCAAAAACTCGCAAATGATCATAAGTAGGTTCTGTTTGAAAAAAAAAATGCGAATAAGGCTTGTTTCCTTGTAAAGTGGAAGAAGGAGCATGATTTATTAAATGTATGGCTGTGGTAATGCATTCACCCCTGAAAGATTTTGGTAAATTAGCATGGAAACGCAAATATCGAGTGACATTCAAAATATGCTGATGTTTGTATTCAACAACACCCTTTTGTTGGGGTGTATAGCGACAAATAAACTCAAGCAAAAGGCCATTTTCAGTAAATAAGTTCTGAGTTTTAGAGTATCAAAATTCTTGTCCATTATCAATGCAAATGCGTAAAATATTGGCATTATTTGAGTCTTGACCAGCGCAAATTTTTTTTAAAAATAAAACAAAGTATCTAACTTGTTACACTTTAAATACACCCAAGTAAGTCTAAAAAAATTAATCAACGATAGTCCGGAAATAATGACAACCTTCAGTAGAAGCAATTATGTAACCATCCCAAATATCAACATAGATGCGATTAAAAATAAAAGTATTTAAAATAGGTAAACTGTTAAAACTATTACAAGAATGTTTTCCTCTCTCACAAACATCACAAAGAGGAAATTAATTTAGTAAAGAAATAAAACTAGGGGTTCCTATTTTGGAATGGTAACTTAATCATTGATGTCAAAGCATAAATGTAGGGGCTGCTTGAAAGGCAGTAGCAGCCAGGGTAGGTCGAAAATAGTAAAGCTCTCCACGATACTCAGCCACTCAAATCTGTGTTCGAGTGGTACGGTTCTAAAAAATACAAGAGTCAGAAACAAAAGAAACAATAAGACCCACATTCCAAGTGAGTTGATTAACAGAAAGTAGATTATAACAAAATTTAGGTATGCAAAGAATATGGTGTAAAATAAAGTTAAGAGCCAAAATTAAAGAACCAATGCCCTGAATAGGTACGGGAGTCCCTGTAGCAACATTCACATATTTGGGTGCTCTTACAACAGGTTTTGAATACGTAGTTATAAGTGGGATACATGATATATATTGCGATGCATCTGTATCAATAATTCAACAATAAAAAGTACAAAAAAGATATACCAACAAATTTGATGGCGGATGTCATGATAGTATGATATGAGTCGGAATAAAAATCTACGTTCGGTATAACTACCGAAAAAGAAGCTCTCGTATTATTAGAATTATATACGCAAGTCGATGAGTGACCTCAAAAGTGGAATTATTGAGTTTAGTGGTATGCATTTTTGGGTTTTCATCTGTTCTCGTAGCCATGCCGGGTGACGAGAAGTGGTGGGACAAGGAGGGGGATGGCGGCTAAGGGTTATGTGAGGCTAGGGTTTGTTTTGTTCACAGCTCTAATATACCATGTTAAAAGAGAGAGAGAGAGAGAGAAATATTGTTTTTATTATTCTGCTTTGTAATTATAATTTATAGAGGGAACATATATACAATATGAGGCAATGAGACCCATATAGAAAAGAATACAAATAAAGATATTATAAGATATTATATAAAACTTAATACTCCCTCTCGAGTTGGAATATAGTAAGGAAAGATAACACCACTGAGGAGCTTCTCACGAATAAGATGGCAATCAATCTCAATGTGTTTGACCCTCTCATGAAAAATTAGATTATTTGCAATGTGTATCGCAGACTAATTATCACAAAATAAGTGTATCGGCTGAGTAAAGGGAACATGAAGGTCACGAAGCAAAGTAATGAGCTAAACAACCTCACGAGTGGTAGCAGCCATAGTACGATAATCGGCCTTAACTGAGGAACGATAACCACATCTTGTTTCTTCGACCGCCAAGAAATAGGACTAGAACCCAAAGTAATGAAAAAACTAGAGGTAGAATGCCTAGTTGTTGGACAACTTGCCCAATCAGAATCAGTATAGGCCGTAAGCAGAAGATCAATGTCGGAAGAAAAAAATAAGCCATATCCCAGGGTACCTTTAATGTAACGAAGGACCCTATAAGCGACCTGCAAATGAACACCACGTAGATCCTACATAAACTGGCTAAGATGATTGACATAAAAAGTGAGATTAGGACATATAATTGTCAAATATAATAAATACCCAATCAAACAACGATAGGAACTCGTATCAAATAAAGCAACCCCAGTATCTAGACGTAGTCGCATATTCTGCTCCATTGAAAAATCGACCAGGCAAGCACCTAACTGCCCCGCGTCCGTCAAAATATCTAAGGCATACTTTCACTGTGAAAGAAAAATAACTGTGGGAGAATGTGCGACCTTTAAGCCCAAAAAATTCTTCAGTGGCCCCAAATCTTTAATACTAAATCGGAAAGCCAAAAAAAGTTTAAGAGAGCGAATGCATTCAGGGTCATTCCCTGCAACCAATATATTATCAACATATATAACAATAGCAGTAAAAGTGGAACCAAACATACAAGAAAATAGAAAATAATTGGATGGAGACTAACAGTATCCTGCAAAACGCAATATTGAAGAAAGCTTAGAATACCATTTGCGGGAGGCTTGCTTGAGCCCATACAAAGACTTATGCAAGCGACAAATGCGAGACTCCCCCTGTGCTCCAAGACCCGGAGGTAAAGCCATATAAACCTCCTCATATAAATCACCATGCAAAAAAACATTGCTGACATCAAGTTGAAGTAGCTCCTAACGACGAGCTGCAACAATAGATAATAGGACGCGAATAATAATTAGTTTGGCAACTAGCGCAAAAGTGTCATGAAAATCAAGTCTTTCCATCTGTGTGTAACCCTTTGTAACTAATCTAGCCTTATGACGTTCAATTGAGCCATTGGCGCGCAGTTTGGTCTTGTAGACCCACTTACAACCACTTGATTTTTTTTGAAGAGGAAGAGGCATGAGAGACCAAAGTATGGTTAGCCTCAAGGGCCGCTAATTCAGAGAGCATGGCCTCTTGCCAATGTGAATATCGAACAACCTCCTTATAAATAACAGGATCAAAAATATCATTGACAAAAATAAGGAAAACACGATGAGGAGCAGAAAAAAGATGGTAAGATAAATGAGCAGATATAGGATATACCATAACATTGGATGAAGTAGCCGTGAGTACATTAGAGGGTGGGGAAAGGGTAGGGCAGTCATAATCTAAGACCCATTTGGGGCGGACAATGGGGCAGTTGGATTGGCAGGTGGAACCAGGTTAGATTAGGGTAACCGAATCGGAACCCTGGGCGGGGTGTGGGTTCGATTGAGGTTCGGTGTATAGGTTGGGTTGGGGTTCCGGTGATATAGGGGATCCAGGTGGTATATGTGGTGCGGGCTGGTTGGTGGGGGTTGGACCAGGGGGCAGGTCCATGTGTGGGCCGGAATGGGAAGTAGGACTGGGAGATAAGTCGGGATGGTGGTCTTGGTTTAAGCCCGTGATGCCTGGGTCAAGCTAGTTTACGGGGTTGGGTTGGAGAATCAGGTGGGCGAGGTTAGAGTATTGGCCATGTTGCTGAGCAAAATGGCCTGGACCTAGTGATTGGGCCGAGGTATGCGCCAGACCGGGTGAATGGGCTGGTGATTTGGGGCACTAATGGGTGTGGTTGGACCGGGTGGTCAAGGGGGCTAAAGGCCGGAAGAATAGGATCGGTGCAGACTTGGCTATGGTTGGGCATGGAGGTGCATGAAAGAGGAAAATATTCTCATGAAATGTAACATCACGAAAAATAAACTTTTTTTATTTTGAAGACCAAAAACACGAAATGCCTTATGAGTACTTGGGTAGCCTAAAAAAATACATTTACTGCGCGAGGGAAAAAAATTTCACACCCTACTTTTAAGGTTTGAGCATAACATAAGCAACCAAAAACTCACAAATGATCATAAGTAGGTTGTATTTGAAAAAAAAATACTGATAGGGCATGTTTCCTTGTAAAGCGGAAGGAGTACGATTTATTAAATGTACAGTTGTGGGAATGCATTCACCCCAAAAGGATTTAGGTAAATTGTCATGGAAACGCAAATATTTTGTGACTTTCAAAATATGTTGATATTCGCATTCAGCAACACCATTTTGTTGGGGTATATCGCGACAAGTAAACTCATACAAAATGCCATTTTCAGTAAATAAGTTATGAGTTTTAGAGTATCGAAATTCTTGTCCATTATCAACGTGAATGTGTAAATTGTTGGTGTTATATTGAGTCTTGACCATAGCAAAAAAAAAAAAAAATTAATAAAACAAAGTATCTGACTTGTTACGCATTAAATACACCCAAGTAAATCTAGAAAATTCATCAACGATAGTAATAATGACAACGTTCAGTAGAAGTAATTGTGTAACCACCCCAAATAATAACATAGATATGATTAAAAATAAAAGAACTTAAAATAGGTAAATTGTTAAAACTACAACGATAATATTTTCCTCTCTCACAAGCATCACAAAGAGGAAATTTATTTGGTAAAGAAATAAAACTATGGATTTTTATTTTGAAAGAGTGACCTAATCATTGATGCCAAAGCGCAAATGTAGAGGTGGGCGCAAATGTAGGGGCGGCCTGAAAGGCAGTGGCAGCCAGGGTAGGTCGAAAATAGTAGAGCCCTCCACGACACTCAGCCATTCCAATCTATGTCTGAGTGGTATGGTCCTAAAAAATACAAGAGTCAGATCTATATCCCGAGTTAGTTGACTAACAGAAAGTAAATTATGACGAAAATTAGGCATGTAAAAAACATGGTGTAAAATAAAACTAGAAGCCAGAATTAAGGAAACAATGCTCTGAATAGGTACAGGAGTCCCTTTAGCAACATTCACATATTTGGGTGCTCTTGCATCAGGTTTTGAATACGTAGTTGTAAGTGGGATACATGACATATGCTACGATTCACCTATATCAACAATCTAACAATCATTAGTAGAAAAAGCAAAAAAAGATATACTAGCAAAATTAGCGTTAGGTGTCACGTCAAAAGGAAGAAGATAGTATGAAAAAGAGGGATTTGTAGAAAGTTTACTAAAACTGGAATTATTGAGTTCAGTGGTATAGGTTTTTGGGTTTTTATCGATTCTTATAGCCATGTCAGGCGACGAGAAGTGGCGGGACAAGGAGGGGGTTGGCAACTAAGGGTTACGTTAGACTAGGGTTTGTTTTGTTTACCGCTCTGATACAATGTTAAAATATAAGGAGAGAAATATATTGTTTTTATTGTTTTGGTATATAATCATAATTTACAGAGGTAACATATATATACAATATGAGGTAATGAGGCCCGTATAGGAAATAATACAAATAAAAATATTATAAGATATTATATAAAACTTAACAAAAAAAGAAAAAGTGATTATTTTCCACCTTTTTTATGCTACAAGAGGATTTTTTTTCTACATTATATTGAAAAACAATCGTTAGTTCGTTTTCTTTATAGTGTCTTAAATGTAATAGGAATGTTATTACTTATTGTTAGTTTTTACTAGTTCTAGGAAGCAATTTTCGCTACAACTTTGATAACTATATATATTTTTCAAAGTAGTAATACAGTAACATTTTGAAATTTAAGAATTTCACTTAATTCCTCTTTTTAAAATAAGAATTTTGGGTTTTAGATTTCTACTCAATGCAGTTGCACTGTCGTATTAATACGCATGCACTCCCCACTAAAAAAACCAATTATATATGGGAATGAGAGGAGACCATTATATATCTTATAATAACTAAATTAATTTTCAGTGTAGGATAACTTCAATAAATTTATCGTGTTTCAGTAATCCACCAACTGTGATCGCACTGGCGCCACCTTGTTTGCAAAATCAATTCCTTTACATTATTACTTATTGAAACCAAAACTAAAAAAAGTTCATTTTTTGGCAATTCCATAAATAATAGACCCACATCATCCAATATAATAATGATTTTGGCTCTTTTTTTGTCGAGAAATCTTTAGATCTGTTTTTCGGAAGCTGTTGTAAGCCCTTATTTGTTCCATAGTTACAAGGTTTCTAAATGGAAGCGAAAAACAAAATGGAAAATGAAAGCATGAAATATGGCCAAAAAAATATGAAAGGAAAGTGAAACAAACGCTATATTTAGTAATCAAATAAATAATAAATGATATTATTTACAAACCCATTGGTAATATTTAAAAAATACATATTATCATGGTATAGGTTTATATATTTTTAAACTATCTAACTAGAAAAAGATTTCTGTATTAGGTTGAAAAGAGAATCGTTGGTTTGACCCACGAACTACGTGGAAAAATAGACCTTAGTTTTATTTTTTTCTTCAACAAGCATTTTTGAAAAGTAACAATTTCATTGAGTTAGGTTTCTGAAAACTTGTTGGCCCGGTTAGTGAGCTCTGCGCTACCAACAACCTAAGAAAAAAGGCGTGCGGATTTCTCTCTCTGGTTGAGGATGCATTCATTTATGAAACTTGATGCGCGAGAAGTGATGGGCCATAAATGAGGGCCCAAGTTCACACCTGCATTTTTTGGAATGATTTCACGTTGATATTAAAGCATGAATCATGCTTGTTTTTCCTTATAAAATGTTGTAATATAGACAGCCAATGTGTGGATGTGTGTGAACGTGAGACACCAAAAAGACAGCCAAGAGGATATGCACCAAATATTTGTGTGCACCAAAAGTGAGAGAGGGTATATGTAAGATACCCTATTTGCATGTTTTAATAACATCGAACTCTTCACCGTGGACGTAGAAATTTTTGGTCAAACCACGTAAATATTTGTGTTGTTTATTTTTGGTCAATATTTATTATTTTTACACCCCCAACAAGAAGGGCTTACTTTCGGCTCGGCTTCTAAAAAAATTGATTAAACATGATATACTTAAGATTTTTTCGAGTTCACCAGTGGATTGGAAACTTATCATAATAAATCGCAAAACAATTGTGGGAAACAGAAAAAATCCGTTATGAAACAATTTCTGGAAAAAAAATGTTTTTTTTATATCAGATCGAATTTCTGGGTAACTATGGTTTGTTCGCATCTATAGTGTTGGCTAGGAAGGTTCAAACGACTAGGCCATAGATACACATTAGGAACTTCCAATTTTGAAGCTATTCATATTTGATAAAGTCAAATAGAAGGGAATATGCATGATGTACAATTAATCATTACTAGGAATGTAAAATAGTAATTTAGTTATTATGGCCTTTTTCAAAATTTGGTGATAAATCCATCATTTTTATAAAATTCAGGACAGCTAGTCAGTCATGTTTCAATTGTAACCACAGGACCAAATAGAATATTAATTAAATTCATGGAGACCATCCTTGCAATTCACCCTAAACTAAAATTTAAATAGAAATACAATTGTCAAGAATTTCTTGGGTCAAGTTAACTTGGGCCTTAAAATAGCAACAATATATAAGGCCCAAACCAACTTTTACGAAACGAGTATTCATTGTACGAAAGTCTGAGCCCCAATCAGCCCAATCTCTCTCTCTCTCTCTCTGTGTGTGTGTCCGGAAACCACAAATTTTTGCTCCGTCAAACACAACAATGGCACTTCAGCTCCCTTTGCAATTCCCAATTACCTCATCATCTCACCCTCAAACCCAATTCAAAAAACCCATCCCCATCTTTACCACCATACCCAAGACCCCCCTCAAATTCCCAAAATTAACAAAACAACCCCAATTCGCCCTCAAAGCCACCTCAACCGAAGAAGAAGAAGAAGAAGAAGAACCCCAACCCATCAACGACAAACAACCCCCCACGAAAACCGATGTGGGGGCTGAAATAAGGAAGGCCATGGAGGAGAGAGAGAAGAAGAAAGAGGATTTTTGGGGAGGGGTGTTGGAGGAGGTGGCGGAGATAGAGTGGCCGGCCTTCGGGAAGGTTGTGGGGACCACCGGGGTCGTGCTCGGGGTTATTTTCGGGTCGAGCGTTGTTTTGCTCACCTTGAATGCCGTTTTGGCCGAGCTTTCGGATAGGGTTTTTGCGGGGAGAGGAGTTCAGGATTTCTTCGGATAGTGTCGTGGACTCGGGCTCGGGGCTCGACATGTGGTGGATTTGGTATCGCGATTTTATAATGTAAAAGCTTGAAGTTTTGCACTGGGGTTTTCCTGGGCTAAGAGATTTTATTGCCTTGAATGGAATTTTGTGTACATC
Organism: Embelia ribes; assembly: GCA_001753735.1. Lineage (NCBI taxonomy): Eukaryota > Viridiplantae > Streptophyta > Magnoliopsida > Ericales > Primulaceae > Embelia > Embelia ribes. The sequence continues at coordinate 8,566 of MKEJ01065612.1, forward strand.
ATGTGGATTTTTATATCAAATGAGAGCATTTGGCTTGTTAATTTTGTAATTTATTTTGATAAGTCGAGCTTAAATTTTTTATTGGGTCAAAAAAATTGGAAAAACATGAGCTAATGGTCGATAGCACGCTATCTGTTGAGGAAAAAAGCAGAAATCTCAACGGTTTGAGCTAAAAAATTTGCAACCAAACCAACCCGACATGTCAACCAATAAACTAATAAAATGGTTATAAATTTCAAACATGCTTTGGATTTTTATTTTTTACCTTTTGGGAAGAGGGGTATCCTCCAATAACTCTATAATATGAATTATGTATAATCCTGTGGCAAAGATGTTAGCAATTAGCAGAGTTTTAGTCATCAATGCACGGCAAATCTACAATAATGAATTTCGGGTTAACTTAAGAGAAGGATAATACAAGACTCAGGAGTTCTAGCTTTCTCACCGTGAGCGAGCGTATCAATTGCTTCTTGAACGGTGATTAAAGGAATGTCGTACCTAAAGATTTGTGTTGGTTTTTCATAATTCGCTTGATTTGGTACTCGAGATAGCTTGTGAGAATTAGACACTATCGGCCAGCATGGATATTTTGCTATAAACATCTAACAACAATATAAAACGCTAGTACCAACCAGAATATGCACTCATTTGAAGCGAATTGTTACAAATTCTCAAGAATATGAGAAACAGAAATCGAAGGGATCAACAGAAAATCAAGAGTTTCACCGTGACTGTCAACTCTCCTTTCGAGTTTTCTCATAATCACTAGTAGTTGCAAATTTGTGTTAATTCCAATCAGACCATATAATGATCAATAACAAGATGATTCAAGTCTATCCAAGATAAGAATATCCGAGGTGAAATGCATGATACATAATGCTCATAGATAAGTAGACATTCAAAATGAACAATAATCCATGACAAAATAGTGTTCTACATTTTTAGAACCGAAAAACAAAAGTAAAATCACTCAGAACCAGCAGAACCAACAAGAACCCCCTGTGCCGTACCTTCTTTCAGACTACTATCACCCGTCACTTCATCCGATTTTCGGATCCTAATGTTGTACTTGGCTTCGAACTCGATAATTTCCTTTTTCTTCCTCTCCAATGCCTCGTTTAGCCGAGTGATAACCTCCTCGAGGCCCTCCTTGTTGCGCTGAACAGCTGGCAAGACCTCGTGAATGGTCCTCTCCACTAGCACGCCCCCAATCATACGGTAGCATCGCCTTGACGGTTCAAGGGGTTTTATGGCGTTGATCACCAAAGTGTGCTCACTCACTTCCATCTCTAGTTCAGTGATTTTCGAGTAATATTGGTTGAGTTCGGATCTCATTGCACCGTAAATGTTTGCCACCGCTTGCTCATTTATTGGTTCTTTGCCTTCCGCCATGGTTTTGAGACTAACTGAAATGGATAAGAACACAAACCCTCATTTTGGGGGAATTTATATAATGCTGCAGACACTTATTATGTAAGTAATAATTTAATTGACAAGCGTTCAGTGGCTCATGCGAAAAGAAAAACCCCATAAAAGTGCCACAAATTTGCCGAGTTTCCACTACAACATCATCACGTACAAATACATATTTTTCTTTGTATAGCATTTTCAGAAAAACAAGCCGGCGCGTACAAATCATAAAGAGAAAGTTATCGGTCATGACATTGTTTGTCATAAACCTTAGGTTTCGATGCATGTCAATATCTACAACATGATAAAACCGCGCACTCCACTCTCACCTCAAAAACCAAAAGCTGCAAGTAAATGCACACACACTCACAACAAAACGTATAAGCAACAAAAGAATCCAAAGTAAAGATGAACTGCACTTACATGTTCTTGAAAGATTGCTAAAGCAATAGGAATGTAAAAGAGGTAGTACTACCCATACATAATTACTATCATTTAGTGACTCAAACGAACAGAAAATACCCATAAAAGTGCCTCACAATAACAGAATTGTCACTTCCACAACATTACATAATTGTGTTTGTCGAGCATTTTCAGAAAAACAGAGACTTGTCCAATCACATAAAAGAAATAAAGCTCACGGCTAAGACATTGTTCCAACATTAACCTCAAGGTTCCGATGCATGTGGATGTAAATAGACAGAATGATTAACCCCACTCCCCCATCTCCTCCAGAACCATAAACTGTAAATATATACACCCACTCACAAGTAACAGATAAGAAGTAAATACATGACAAAAGTTGAGCACACTGACATGCTGTCTAAAGGTTTGCCAAAAGAATATGAATAAGACGGATGACAGGCCTTACATCTACTCCTACATATATGTTCTCTAACATGTTTCTCAACAGGGTTACCAAGTAAAGGGGACACAAAATTTAGAGGTTCGGGAAGCAAGTGAATACACATGATGTAACTACATAATCGGCCAAACATGTTTCTCGTAGTTCCCTTCTCCCCTTACTCGCTACCCACACTAAATTTGATAAAACTTCTTCCCTTAACAACTTCTTTCAAAGTAATCACTTTAACTAAAAAGGCATGCTCACTAAATTGACTACAAATCAAATTATCATGTTGGAACCAAGATGACATGAAGATTCGAGGGCAATGGTAACTCATCAAAGGTATAATAGTCATTACTGAAAGAAAACCCTAACTCATGAAGGTGCCAAAACAGTACATTTGCACCCAAACGAGTTGACCTCTGGCTTAAAAGATGCCTTCACTTTTATATTCAGTATCTACTCGCTTCCTGGTGAATGTGATAGCACGACCTTAGCTTTTTGGAGAGGGAAAAATTAAACCCAAGTAGTCTTATAAACGAGACTATTCATTTGCAAGGTTGCACTTTCATTATCGAATGCCAAACCCTAACCCACGTGGACTAAATTTCTTAGCAGTTAATGCAATTGGACACTTTACGACATATGAACCACCAGACCACATGGCAAATGAACTTCCAACTAAAAATAGCAAATGAGCGCGAATCAGTACAAATCACCATAAGCAAACAAATCACGATATCCTAAATCAAAAAAGGGGCAAGAGAAAGGGATATAATACTCCCACCCTTACCCTCACGACTATGTATGGAACTAAGAATAAGGAAAATTTAACTCATATTTCAACCAGGAATCCCCACACTTCTTCTCAAAACCCTCACCTGCATATGCATTACAGGAATTGAGACTTGTTTTTGCCATATAAACGAGGGGAAGCAAAAGTGTGGTATTCAAATTTGTTTAAAAAACAAAAAGAATTTATCCAAATATACAACAAAATACTAGTAGTTGTATTATTTGCTTTCAATTCGTTCTTGGAAAATCAAGATCACCACACCAGTGTGGTATTCAATTCGTTCTTCTTGAAAAATTTATTCAAATTTTTTTAAAAAACAAAAAGAATTTATCCAAATATACCAATAACAGCGACCCCTCGCACCAGTGCTCCTCAATGAACACTTATAGAGTATTAAACTTTTGAGGTTTAAACTTAAGGGAACGCTCCCATATGTGTATCTAATATTATTCAATCCTTTAAAAATATGGGATTTGCTACAGTGTTCCCTTGAACCAGGGACTACTGTTTTATCCCCAGCTCTTTGTTTAGGGGATCTGGTGTAGTTATTCATCATATCTCAACCTCTAATTTAAAGTTTGAGGTATTTGTATTAAATTTTAGAGGTTGAAAAAAATTAACCTAGTGGGATTGCCCTTATAGCCAAAGAAAAAAGAATTTGAGTAAATCAATCTAAATTATAAAAAGTTGACCCACAAGTAAACCACCAAAGCTTCAATTAGCATGGACAAAACAAATCTTTATTTCATCTATTTAAAAAATAAAAAATTATCCCCAAAAAATACCAATTCAATGCACTTCGCGATTTGAGAAGATTAAATTAAATAAATTAAACAAATTAAGAGATTTATTGCACATACCGTTTTCGAGATTATTGCGTTTGATGCAAAATCGAACAGCGAAACCCTGAAGCTCAAGTGGAGAAAGGGCGTGCATATTTACATATATATATATATATATATATATAAACAACGTAAATTTTTAATTTACTCCTTCTGTTTTGCCTCTGTTTGATTCAGCCCCCTAATTTTCACTTATTTCATTTTGCCCCTAGTTTTGACTCCATTAAACAAATTAATTTCCATTTCTTTTTAGATTGGGAAAAAAATTACTAGGTCTTAATAGCTTAAAACTTCCGATATTTTTATCGATAAAAAATCATAACCCAAGTTTTTAAAAGCATGAAAAAAAAAAAGAGCTTTTAAGCTCATTCTGAGCTAAGCCCATAGTAGGCCCCAGTTCGAGACTAGTTTCTTTTTATTGCTTTTGTTTATTTTTGTTTTTGGAAATTATGCCTGTACTGTTTGATAAAAATTAAAATAATTATTTTTAATAATTTAATTCTGTGTTTTTAAGGATATTTTTTAAAATAGTATTAGGAATGTTTTCAAAAGATGCTTCCATTTTTTCTATTATTAATTACGAAGGTCATTCATAGTATATATTTATTTTTAACTTTTTTACAATAAAAAATACATCTTTACCAAATGTCACACTATTTA
>MKEJ01065620.1:0-12389 GCA_001753735.1 Embelia ribes
TTATTCTTTTTTTTTTTTTTGTTATTTAAAATTTATCTTGTATTTATCTGTTTACCTTTTAAATTAAATATTGTTATACCAAAAACCAAAAATAAAAAATAAAAATGCTAAAGCTTTAGGACTTGTTTGGTTGTTGCTTATAAGTTCTAATTTTTTAGTTTTTTTTACTTAAAAACTTGACACAGTTTCGATGCTGAGATTATAAGCTGAACTTATTCGTATTTTTGGCCTAAAAAAGTTGAAAGTTTTAAATTAGTATAAGCTTTAGTTTTTCAATTGGATAATAATTTGCGACTCAACTTTTAGATTGATTTTATTTGCTATTTTTTAATATTTATATTTGTATAGATTGTGCCGCTGTTCAAATTTCTACCTCCGTCCCTAGAGCAGTGTAGCTTGTTGGAAAGGGCGACGGTGGCATGATCGACATCTAGGGCTAGGGTTCGGCCTTCGGTATAGTTGTGACGTCTGAAAGGGTGGCTAGGTTTAAGGTTAAAACGGACGCCTAGGTTTATGATCAGGGAGAATGGTGGTGGAATTACAGGAGTTTACAATTAAATTTTGGGTTTTAATGGTGGTGTAAGTCACAGAGGACAACTAGTGCTAGGGTCGAAAAAGGTAGTGGTGGGATCATAAGCAATTTCAGTGGCGGTTTGGGATCGGAGACGGTAGCTAAGACTAGGGCCGACAAGGATAGTGGTACGGTCCCCGACGGAAGACTAAGGCCTTCGGCGGATAGCACTAGAATGGGATTGCAGGGTGATAGGGGATAGCTAAGTCACCTGATCCTTTATCGATGGGTAACGCTCCCACTTTTACAGGTTTTTATACTATAACGCTCTCGCATCCTGCTCACGATTAGAAGGATTTAGAGGGACGAGAGTGGATGATAAGATTCTAGCGGTGATGAGATGAATTGGATAAAGAATGCTTGTAACACCCTAAAAATTTTAACATTTGGTATAATGGTCAACTGATGTACAAAAAAGGTAAAGGTCTTGTTTTAAATAAGTAAAAGAGTGAATAAGAGAAATTTGATAAATTTTCACATTTTGATAGTATCTTAATATTTTGGGTATATCTCTTAAATGTTTAATCAAAACTGCAATTATAATATATTTGTGGAAAGGGAATTCAAGTTCCTACAACTTTTATGTTGTGAGAAATTAGTTTTGGGATGATCAGTTGACTTATTTAGGACAATCAATCAACTGATATTGGTACACAATTTTTAAAAATAGGCTACTTGTCACATCTTGACTTAAACAATTACCTAGAATTCAAAAATATATGGAGGAATGGAGTGAGAGAGAGGAAGAAACCAAGGTAAAACGCCACATTTCGGTTAGAAACAAACTTGTGCATGTGATATATGCACATTATAGACAAGTTCTACTACGTTTTGATGACAAACAATCCTTAGACCTCTTTTCGAGGATTGAGTACGAGAGATTGGACGAGACTTTTTTCAATAGTGTCATATATAAAAGAAACTAAACTTAAAGCTAGCGAAATTGCATTGAAACTATCATGTATGAGTTAGTTATGAGTAGTAGGCCCTTCGATGGCTTTTCATGTTTTATGTGTGTAATATATATATGATTAATTTCATATTTGGTACTAAAATAATATGTATATTTTTCCAAGGTACGAATTATGTAAATTTTGTCAAAATTGGCGTGGTTGAGTAACAAAGTATCATATAAAATAATATGTCTGCAAAAAATTAAATAAAAAAATTTGGCTTAAATTTTAGCGCGCGGAGCCTAATATAAGGAGAATTATTAGTACCAAGGAAAAATATTTTCGTGGAGAAAATATTAATTTTGCTAATAAGAAAGATTTATGGAGATTATTCAACGTATAGGAATTGCAATAAAAAAATTAAATATTTGAGTTGGCGAATAAAACACAGTTATAAATGGTAATGGTATTTGATAATAATATGATGACTTAAATTGGCGAATAAAATACAGTTTTGAATGGTAATGGTATTTGATAATAATATAAGGATTTAAATAACAAGCTTGAATTTTGGCATGCTTGAGTGTGCTTTGCTATTGGATGAAAATAATAAGTACGAGGATTTATTAATGAGTAAAGTAGCATATATTTTGTGCATCAAGTATGAAATTCCCGATAATTGGATGTTCTTGTTGTATAATAGTGGTCTTATGTGTTGTATATGTTATGTTATGTGTGGTATACATTATATGATTGATATGTGTAAGATCATAGAATATGCATAGTTTGATATATATATATATATATATATATATATATATTTATGTATATTTTTTTTTTAGCAAGGTGACAACTTGGGAACTCGGCTCCGTCAGCTTTACAATATCTCTTTTCATCTATTTATAGCCAACATATACGTGCACCTATTTGTCTCTGACTTCACCCATCAAAAAGAATAGGTCCGATTGTGGTCCCGAATCTAGGTGATTTGCGGAATCACATGTTAACGTAGTTAATTATATCTTAATTTAAAATTTTTAATTTAAATTATAACAAATTTGGTATCCAAGTATTTAAATTTGAAAGAACGATTAAAGAAGTTGATTATTATTGTTCCTGAAAGTATAAAAGAAACACATTTGGAAAAACTTATCTCACATCAGTCTAACACCGTCATATCTAGAAGTAGGCGTAATATAATCACTTTGTAATTCGTTGTATTGAGCGATCCAATTTGCCTCTCGTTCTTTACATTTCTAGAAGTAGGCGTAACTTAAGTAGGCGTAATACAATCACTTTGTAACTCGCTGTATTGAGCAATCGAGTTTGTCTCTCGTTCATTGCATTTTTGTTACACTTTACTTCCCATTCGTATTTTTAGTGATCGAGTATGTCTCTTATTCGTTGCAGTTCTATCGACCATAATATTGCAATTGAAGGTAATATTGGATAGTGAAAATTCTTTTGTTATTCGATTTCTCGTTTATTTACAATTTTATCATTTCGATCTTGTCGTATACTATCAAAGAAAATCTGAAACGAAAGTGTCAAACCACATTCATCTTCGCTTGAATTTTAATAATCATTCTAATTGTACGCGGATAAAAGTCCATGTCGAAAGTAGGAAATAGAAATTTGTGTTTATCAACCGAATGTGATTATATATGACCCTTCATACATGACAAGTTGGCAGTTCATCAAATTATTTACGGAGAGAAATGTTTTCGCTTTCAATCCCTGTTCGGTCACCGAGAGCGAGAGTACTAAGATAAAATACCGAATATACCCCTCCAATTCGATCACCGAGAGCGAGAGTACCAAGATAAAATACCGAATATACCCCTCAAGGTACCGAATATATATAAACATTCTCTCTCTTCTATTTCCGTTAATTTCTTTTTCTTCTTCTATTTCACTTTTTTCTTCTCATCATCATCGCGATTCCTAACCAAAGGACACAGGTTAATTCGCTTACTTTACCTCTAAATTTTAATCTCTATATTTCGATTTTAGGTATCTGCTGATGTTGATATACATATAGATCATAAAGTTTTCGAAACTTAAATCCGCTTATAATTTTCATTTTATTTCTATTTTGTTTTTTATTTCGATTTTTTGGTGCCTGTTGATTGTTGATATACTTATGGATCTTAAGCTTTTAGAATATTTAAATCCTCTTATAATTCTCAATAACCAGATCTGGTCCAGCTATTTGATGTTGTTTGATTTTGTTTTAGGGATTCATTATTGGTGATTAGCTGTGTGAATTTCTAGTTTTTTCGTAAAATTTTGTATTTTATTTGATGTGAAATTGATTATATGATGTTTTATTTAGTACATTTGATTGTTGTGATAAAACTTTGATCTTGCTCAATTTGATTTTGTGTTATTTTATTGATTGATTGTTGGTGATTAGATGTGAATTTCTGGATTTTACATAATATTTGAAAAGGTTTTATCCCTTTCCCCCTTTTTTTCTGGCTGTAAAAATATTAAGGTAATATGAAATTAGTTAGATCTTTATTTTGTAGTTGTGATGGAAATTGTATCTTTTTGGATTGAGCTTTAGGTTAGAATATGATTCTTTGGGTTAATAATTGTTAATTTTGGTTGATTGAACTCAGGTTCTAATTTGGTCCCTTAGGTCGATGGGACTCTGTAATTAATGTGATAATTAGTGTAAATTGTTTAGATCTCGTTTTTATTCAATACCTATAATTCTTGCGATAGAGATTGTAATTTTTGTTGTATAGAGCTTTAAGTTAGAATTTGGTCCTTTGGGTTAATAATAATTGTTAATTTTGCTTATTGAGCTGAGGTTCCGTTCTAATTTGCTCCTTAAGTTTGATAGAACTGTGCTATTTTTGGCTTACCAATATAAAGAAGAAATTGCAGGTTTTGCTTGATTGAACTTAAGGTCTCAATTGGGTCTTTTAAGATTACAGAAATTGTGACATTTTGCTTCAGTGAGCTGAGGTTCTACTTTGGTGCTTTGATTTGGCCAAAAATTTTTTTTTTGGCTTAGCTAATGAAAAAAAATAAACTTTTTCTTGATCGAGCTTGTGGTTTAATAGTAGGAATATTTGTAATAATTTAAGATTCTTCTTGTTTCTATGAGTCCTAAATGCATTGGAATTTATTTGCAGGATTCGTAGAAGTAGATTTTAAAGATGTTAGAGCAGTTACTCATATTCACTAGAGGAGGATTAATCCTGTGGACATGTAAAGAGCTCGGAAATGCTCTAAAAGGATCACCGATTGACACATTGATCCGGTCATGCCTTTTGGAGGAACGATCTGGTGCCTTGTCGTACAACTATGATGCTCCGGGAGCTGCTTACACTCTCAAATGGACATTCCACAATGAGCTAGGGCTTGTGTTTGTTGCTGTGTACCAGAGGATCCTCCATCTTTTGTACGTAGACGATCTGCTTGCAATGGTGAAAAGGGAATTCTCTGAGATTTACGATCCGAATCGAACAGTTTATGGTGATTTCGATGATGTGTTTCGTCAGCTTAAGAGGGAGGCTGAGGCTCGTGCAGAGGAGATGAAGAGATCAAAGCAGTTGAATCTGCCTACAAATAATGCTGTCAGTAAGAAGCAAGGGCAGGTGCAGAAATCCGGGATCCAAGGAGGTAATAAAAAAAAGAGTGCGGGCGAAAATGAAAAAGACAGTGCTGATGGTGAGAAAACAAAAACTAAAAAAAACGAAAATGGGTATACAAATGGTAATCATGTGGCTGTTGATGCGGATACTGTTGTAAATGGTAAAGAGAATAGGAGTTCCAGTAATGAGGCTTTCGATGTAAATAGGTTACAGAAGCTTAGACTTAAAAGTGGGAAGAAAACTGAAAATGCTGTTGCTAACAAGGACCCCAAAGTGGAGGCCAAGAAAAAAGTGACGAAAAAGAATAGGGTTTGGACTGATACACCTGTCGAGTCAAAATTGGATTTTACGGATTCCATGAGTGGGAACGGGGATGAAAATGTCGCGGTTGTGGCCACAATTGAAGGCAAGAGTATGATGGACAAGGATGAGATTATTAGTAGTGATAGCGAAACGGAAGAGGAGGAAGAAGCTGAAAAGGAAGGGAAGACTGAGACAAAGAAGAAGGGGTGGTTTTCTACCATGTTCCAGAGGTACTTTTTACAAATTCACTAATATTGTCAATATGGCGTTTTCATATATTTGTGTCGGTTAAATAATTTAACTGTGGATGTCTTATGTCCTTGTTTTACTAAAGGGGTAACAAAGCAAATTGGAAATGGAAACATGACTTAGGGAAAGATGCTATAGGATTTGATGTTCGTAAATAAGTGATAATTGATATCTTTCTGTTGTTCTCCTACTCCTTAATGCAAAATGATTGGCAACTGTTGTTTTTCCTATTCTACTTCTACTACTTAGGGTAGTTTTCAGCATGAGTTGAAGTATGTGTTTTCGAGAAGGATAGCTTGGCAATAAACGCATTATACCTTATGGTCTCTGTACATCACTTTGAACTCCTTAAATAATTTTAAGTATTGTGGACTTCAACTTTGTTTTATCAATTACGTACCCTCCATTACTATTTTGGACAATATACAACAGCTTTTTCCCTTCGCGACTTAATACTATGTTTGTAGTTAAAATTTTATTACCCTTTTTTACAACTTGAGAACCGATATCCCCTTACTTCAATTGTTCATAGGAAGTTAAACAGTGAGCAACATTAATATATTGTGTTGCACCACTTATATGTATGACAATCACTCCTAACATGCTCACATGCCTGTGCACGCACTCGCAATAGCATACTTATTTTCTATGGTTGAGCATGGAATTTCTTGTGGATTCTATATGTTGCATGCAAATTCAGAACAACTGGTCTTTTTTACCACTGAAATGAAAACTGTACTTTTTTTTTGCTTTTTCAAGTGGTTGATTCATTTAAATCCCTTACAACGTGTTTTTATTCTATGGTCAGTATCGCTGGCAAAGCCAACCTAGAGAAGGCAGACCTAGAACCAGCTCTTAAAGCTCTTAAAGACAGGCTCATGACCAAGAACGTGGTATGTAAATTGCCCTTTCTTCCCATCCTTCCTCATGCTGATTTTCATTTATGCTTCTGCATGGGTTCTCACTTGTTAATATCTCGCTGCTACTTATGGGCATTTTCATTCGGTTATGATATCCCCTATAGGCCGAAGAGATAGCAGAAAAGCTTTGTGAATCTGTGGCTGTCAGTATGGAAGGTAAAAAGCTGGCTTCCTTTACAAGGATTTCTTCGACGGTGCAGGTATGTGGACTTAAGATTTGTTTTACTGCTACGTTATTTGTCTGAAAATTTTTGTTGTTACTCGTTCTGTTAGTGAATAACTACTAAGTTTCCCCCGCATCCCGTTAGTGAATGACTACTTGGTTTCGATGATTAATTCCTTTTAGGCTGCAATGGAAGAAGCCCTCGTCCGCATTCTCACTCCTCGAAGGTCAATTGATATATTGAGGGATGTGCACGCTTCCAAGGAGCAAAGAAAGCCATATGTTGTGGTCTTTGTTGGGGTTAATGGAGTTGGAAAATCTACCAATCTCGCCAAGGTTACATTAATTCAATGCTTTTGTCATGTTATTGCAAAATCATATATGTATTCACGATATCTGACTTTTTGTGCTTTAATGTTTATGTACAGGTAGCTTATTGGCTTCTTCAGCATGATGTTAAGGTCATGATGGCTGCATGTGATACATTTCGTTCTGGAGCTGTTGAACAATTGCGGACACATGCACGTAGACTCCAAGTAATCATTGTCTTTGAGGAGGACTTTTATATTTCTATAATATAATATTGAGTTGAGATTTGCTGTTTTCTGAAGAAGCAAGTCTTCTGGAGCTTGATTTTAATGTTTATCCTTACCAGATTCCCATCTTCGAGAAGGGCTATGAGAAAGATCCTGCGATTGTAGCGAAGGAAGCAATTCAGGAGGCTACTCGAAATGGTTCGGATGTAGTTCTTGTTGATACAGCTGGTCGTATGCAGGTATTTTGATCATATTGCTTATCATTAGTTATGCATCAAAGCTATTAGTTTCTAATGTCAATTTCAATGGTATGTTTTTTTGCAAAATATTCTTGAATTTAAGCTTCAAAGTATTTGAAATGTAGAGTTCTGAGAGCATAGGCTAGTTATTAATTTATAGCATCTTAAAAAGATATGAGGTGAAGTAGGATGCTTCTTCTCCCTTGCTCAGTAATAGATGAGAATGAGATGACTAGAATCAAAACTGCGCATGATATTTACTCATATTATGGCACTTAAATAGCTTTGCTTACACTAGGTGTTCTAGGAAACATTTGCTATCTAATGTAATTTATTAGACAACTTTTCTTTGATTTCTTGGTGATGGTAATTTTGCATGTGTGTTGTATGTTGCAGGACAATGAACCACTGATGAGAGCACTTTCGAAGCTTATATACGTCAACAATCCAGATCTTGTTCTTTTCGTTGGGGAGGCACTAGTTGGAAATGATGCTGTGGATCAGTTGTCCAAGTTCAATCAGGTTGATTTCTATGTTTGGCACTTTCTATGTTGTGGTTTCATATAAAATAAATTCTTCAAGTTCATTACTTCTCAAGCTAACAAGCGAAAATCAGAAAGGTAAAAGAAAGGAAAACAGAGGTTCACTAAGCCACATTATTATGTTATCTTTTAACCTCTGAATTTTGGACATCGGTTAAGACTCTCACTCTCTCAGAAATAATCTTCCGAAACAGCTAACAGATCTCTACGCGCATTGATATTTATCATTCCAATCTTTTGTGTTATGGAAAATTCCGTGCAGACCCTTAATCCATTAAGGACATTTCATCTTCCTTTTTCCTGCAGAAATTAGCAGATCTCGCAACCTCTCCAAGTCCAAGACTGATTGATGGCATCCTTCTCACTAAATTTGATACCATTGATGATAAGGTAATACTTGTTTCTTTATTTCTACTACCTTTATAAATTGTTTTTTTTTGTGGGGGGGATGACCTATACTTCTAAAACAACCCCATCTATCTGAGCTACTTTGGATGTTTTGTTGTACCGATTGTTTATTTCACAGCACCTATAGAGCTATATGCGTTAATGCGTGCAATATGTCCATACATATGCATGTACATAGCTGTGGCTGTTCAGGCTTCTTTTCTTTTCTTTTCTTTTCTTTTTTTTTTTTAAATCTGTGGTTTCCATCGGCTTGCGCCGTCCGACTAGTTTGCTATGCACAATTTAGGCAAATTGCCGTATTGATGACGTCAAGAGTTAACTACATTCCATTATTAAAAATTTGCAGGAGAACAAAAGCAGCAAGAGATCAAAGCTGGAATTTCTTACATGCATCGTGTGCTATACTTGTGCATCTTTGTCTTTGATGTTCTGCAGGAGGGGGGCCTCTTCGCTGGTCGATGCTAAGCTCCTTGTGTTGTCCTTGATCAGTTTTTGTTCCTTAGCTTTTCCCCACATTACCGAGTAGAAACCAATAACAATTACAACAGATCCTACCAAGCTGCAGAAAGAAAAAAAAGAAAAGAAAAAAGGTAATCTAATAGTCAAATTCTAGACAACGTTAATTTTCTGCACATCTTTTTTGTGGACTTTACGAGAAAGGGTTTTCCTACCTTCCCAGATACAAAATATCGCCTAAGAAGATAATTCCCACGACAGCTGCAATGACAATTCCAAAAGGATGAAATACAGCAACAAAAACAGGCCCCTTCTTTCGTACACACCATGTAGTAATGCTCACTTGGGTCGCTGAACCAATAATTCCCTAAATTTGGTACAAACGGGTCATAACATACTTACACATATACTTGCAGGATAAAGAATATAGCAAAGTTAAGTTGGCATAACAGTTTTGCCGCCATTTCATTCTTACCGAGTAAAGAATAGCGAGCAACTTCACTGGGGGTTGTAAGCTCCATGCAGCTAAAGGGTCTCTCGAGACAAGCAAAGCATATAGTGCAGTCAAAATAACTACAAAGAAGCAGTAGAAAAAGACAATAATCAACTCGGCAGCAAATTCCTTGACGACCAATGTCTGTATGTTTAAAAAAAACCTTCATTAATAAAAATGAGTGTTGATATAGAACGATATAGCACGTCATGTACAGAAAGTTGTATAAGCACCTATGTGGTTACATATCGTGGGTTGGTCTTTTCATTAAAAATACGATCAACACACATAATCTAACCAAATACATATTTATAAAGTTTCGATTTCGACACATAATTGTAGTACATGAATCATCTTCCTAATAATAATGATAAAAAAAAATCATCATAATTGTAGTCATAAGAAGAGGATTCATACAGCTCCAGTCTAAATTTTATTATACAAGACGTTTTTCTTAGTGATCTTCTAAAGGGGAGTACCTGTGTGATCACAAATGCTGAAGAAGCCAAACAATCAATTATAAGGAGCAACCCTCCTTTGACAAAATTGTTGTCTATCGTGAGAAGTTGTTGGAATGTATTTGTAACTGAGTTGGTCGATAAAATTGCAGGCCCCTCATATAGTGTCACAACAAGAGCCCCTAAAATCGACACTAGAGTTCCGATCAATTTAGCCAGAGTGCTCGCACTCCTAAAATCTACGACTTCCATCCTAAAAATCATTTCAACAGAAAATCAAAACCCAAATGTATTTGGTACTCACATTAATGCTAGACAAATCTACACTATAAATGGTGTTGGATGACAAAATTTGATCATTGGATACTCAGATTGATAAAGCTTGCTTTGGTAAAATAGTTCTTAGATATGACAATCATGGACATTATTGCCTATTTAAAGAATTTGGCAAGCACCCAATTTAGTGCTTGTTTGGCTGCAGGTCCTAAACATAGTTTGTTGTTTTTCCTACCTAAGGACCAGTTTTTTTCAGTTTTTAAACACCTGAAACTGAACAAGCGCATTCATTAAATGCAAAAATGAGACCTGAAAATGACAGCGAGAATGAATGTAAAGCCCGGGATCAGGTTGAGTAAAGCAGAGACAAATGATGCAGGCGTGATTTGTATTGCTACATTCCCCGTTATTTGTGCTATCCAACTACATAATTACAAACAAAATAAACAAAATACGCATCTCAATTCACATCATAAGTAAGTTTTATATGCAATATAAAACATAAAGTACAAGAACTAAATCAGTTAACAAACTAGCTTAAGATAGCTACTTTTCTAAGAATGGGACCATGAAGGTTGATTTAGTTCAAATCATGACAAAAGTCATGTGAATGACATGAACAGGTATCTTTGGTTAATAAGTTTAACAGGGACAAGCGGAAGTAGTGGCCAAGTGAAAAGGTTGAATAGTACGTGGTGGTCAATTGAAAAAACTAGATGCTACATGATGCTCAATGGCAGCAAGCCAGCATACACATTGGCTATTTGAAAATTATCTATACTTCATTGTTATTTTTTACAATTTCTCTAAAGTTAATCCCAAATCACTCTATCTGATCTACTCAAAAAATTCAAATAATGCAATCTTAAGTTCCAAGGACATTTCCACGAGTGTAGCTATTTTCATTCCCTAGTTTTTAATAGCATATTTCGAACTCTTAAAATAGAGTCTGTTATCTGTTATGTGGAGAATGCACATACCAGACCCACTAAGCCTACACGTAGGAATAGAGACGAACAAAAGTCCACCATTTCAAGGCAATCACTATAGCAAATCCTGCCTTTTTAAGGGATTCAACAGTTATTTAGATAGACGGATTATCTTGATTTTAATTCCTAAATTTAGAGTAGGGAGCATTGGGCTAGGATTTCCCTAATAAGAAACATATTAAAGTAATTTAAGGCTTGTTTGGTTACAACTTTTAGCTCAAGCTCTTTTTATTTTTTGGTTTTTTGCTTAAAAGATGGATATCATTTGCATGTGCAGTTTTTTTTATTTATTTTGTCCTGAATAAGCTAGAAGCTATAAGCTGGATACTTCCAACTTTTTTCTTTAGCTGAATAAAGCTAGCTTATTGACTCAAAAGTTGCAACCACATGAACCCTTAATGTAAGTTTGAAGACTTAAATTGAATAATAGAAATTGACAAACCCAAGAAATCCAAGAACAAAGAATTTGCAAAGGAGTGGAAGAGTGATGGGAGGCCGATTTGTCCTGCACAGAATGGTACAAAAAATCAATTAAACCCATATAAATACAATATACTCCTAATCTTTTTCCAATTCCTATAATAATTACATTATAATTAAAATAGTGACCTGTGGGTAAAGAATGAAATGGGAAGACCGATGAATGATCATTGGAGTAGAAAACAAAGGTGAACTAAATTATAAAGATAAATTACAGTGAGTCTTCGTATCTAATACTATTCAATTCTCAAAAATTTGGGGGTTTGTTGGAGCATTCACACCAAACTTTTTATAAGGAGGATTTTTCCTCTTTGATTTCTCATTTGAAATATCAAAGTTGAGAAATGCAACACATCATTGTTTTTATTTTCCTCAGTTTCCTTAACAAAATTTCCAAAAATGCTACAGTGAATTTCTCAATGTCAAAATATACTACTCATTCTTTCTCTATTAAAATATATATATATTCCCCCACCAGAACTATAAAACCTTAGTTAAGATTAAGAAAAATATTTTTTACAATTTATTATTATTATATATCATATAATAATTATTTGAAAAATATTTTTAAAAAAATACTGTTGATTGCAATTTCTGAAACAGTGAATTTTAAGAATAGAAACGTATTTCTAGAAACTTGAAATGAGAAATTAAATAAAAAAAGACCGGTATTACAAACAATGATATCTTGAACTAAGGAACTACTAGTGTTGATACAAATTCCATCTTCAAATGTAGGATATTTGATGTTTTAGAAATCGATGGATAGAGATTAAAATATAGGAATAGTCTAAAACGGGAAAAT
>MKEJ01065624.1:0-14783 GCA_001753735.1 Embelia ribes
TCTGGGCATTATGTCCTCTTTGTTTCAAAAACTGGGCGTGTCTATCTACCACCTCATAATATAGGTCAGCTACTCAGCTCTTTAGGTTATGGGTCACCAACCCACATCGCTGGGTGAGCTACCTACATCCATGAGTCAGCTACCCAAACCTATAGGTCTACAATCTAGACCCCTATTTCTACCATCTACACCTACAGAACAACCATCCACACCCTCAGAACAACCACCCACACTCTGGGCCCAATGCTCTGGTCCATCTACCACTCTAATCCCGAGGTTAAACACTTTATTGCCCCAGGCCATTACCCAGTCCACTTCACCCCAACTAGTCGATACCAATGTCACTCGACTTGACCCACCTACCACCTCCACGGCTTCTTCACCCTTAGACAATCAACCTGACCCGAACCGAACTCGAGCCATCCTAAACTGTAGCCCTTGACCATTCTCACTCGATGCGAACTCATTCATGGTATAATATTAGTGTACCGAAACAATTCACATATAGCATTATTTGGTGGCCACTTCCTGACACCTTCATAGATATTTGGGATCTTGATTTTGTCAAGCCTACTAACTTTTCTGAGGCATCACTACACCCTCAATAGCGCGAGGCTATGAAAGATGAGTTTACTGTTCTTCTTTGGAATGAGACTTGGGATCTCGTACCACCTTATCTACAACAAAATGTAATTGGTTGCAAATGGGTCCTTAAAATAAAGCCTAAATTGGATGGGTCGGTTAAGTGGTACAAAGCCCGTTTAGTGGCTAATAGGTTTTATTAGCGTGAGGGTGGGCCTTGATTATGGTGACATTGATTAGTCCTTGAAAATGTAGTTCTTAGCATGCTATTAACATATTTTTTGCACTCATTCACATGATTTAATTGTTAAAATGTTTTATTCTCTTTTACTTCTTCAATCGTATAGTTATGTAGGCTTCTAGAGCTAAATTGGGCTTAAAATTGACGATCCAAGTCTTGGAATACTAAATACGAACCCCAAGAATCTAGATAAAGAAAAGATGTGTCAATGATATTAAAAGGAGAAGGCCAAACAAGTGAGGGGATATATATGGCATATTGCCTCATTTTGTTACTCTCCACTTCACACGTCCTTCTCTATCAATAACAAAATTTCTATATTTTATTCTCTATATTAGGAGTAGGAATAGGGTAACTTAATTCTTATTTTTCAAGTTTCTATTTTAAAAGCCAAAGGGAGAAACCTCCCTTTTCTATTTTATCATCTTTAAAGTTTTTGAGTATCTTTTTTCTCTATATTTTTTTAGTTTATAAATTTAATCTCTAAATTTTTCATGCTTAGTTAATTTAATTTTATGTTAAAGATTACGTATTTCTTACTTGCTCTTGCTAGATCATTAATTTCTCATGCCTACTTCATGCTTTTGCTATTGAGTTCACATGTTCTAATTAAAGATCGAATCTTTATACTTTCTTATTAGTAGTTTTGTAAGACTCTATAAGGACCAAATGTCCTTTTCCATACCTACAACAAAATTTGAAGAATAAGCTCTTACATACAACAAGGTTTCAAGATGAAGTTTGGAGAATTATGATTTCACGCGGTGTGAAATGGCATGTTTCATGCCATGTGTATATGTTGTCATAAATCACAACAAGAGACACACACAAGAGAGAGAGAGAGAGAGATCAAAGGTAGAGTTTTGGGATCCTAAACTCGTCTTCGTCGTTTCAATGCTTGTATTTGGGTTGATGAGCTTTTGGGAGGTATTTCCGAGCTTTCTGAGTTATATTTTTATCATCGGATTAGGTACGTTCCAGAATTTGAATCCTATGTTATTGAACTAATGAAGAAAATGTTAGTTTTGAGGTTATTAAAATAAATTTAAAAACTTGTATGAAATCGAAGTTGGATTTCTATTTTCTCTGAAATTTGGTGCGATTCGAGTATTTCAACCACCGATTTGACCTATTTATATTGTTCAAATTAAATTATACTCAAAACTTGAAAGTTGTAGATAATTAAGATATTTTTCTAACTATAAAGTTTGGGCTTAAAAGAAGTTACGGTTTGAGAAATATTGCCAAATTACCAAGTTATTGTCAGTCTGATATTCTGTTGTGATTCGAGTACTTCGGGTTCTAATTCAAGATCAAACGTGAAGCCCTTGGATCAGGTGTTCTTCTACAAAATCCCGCTAGATCCGCAACAAGCTCTCGAAGCCGCAGATCAAGCATTTAAGGAGAAGAATCAAAGGATTACATTCCTTGTAACTAGAAATTACGGAGGATTATATTCACTAAATTTAAACTAATAAAATTATATTATTTTCACAATTTTTTTCTATTTTATTTATTTAGACCAGGGATTTTATGCGGTTATACTTGTGAAGATTCATACTAAAGATAATTCAGCGGATATGTTGACGAAAGTGGTTACTCGTGAGAAGCTCGAGCTATATATGGACATAGTTGGGATTGACATCTCCAACTAATCATTGAAGGATACGTTTTCCTTGCTAGGTGTGAAGGGAGAGGATTGATGAAATTCACACCTAACTCAAACCTAATTTTCACTTTATATAGTTGATGAGTCTGTTTCAAGTTTTTGGCATGAAACATGTGGTTTGAGATGAAACACGAAACATGTGTTTTGGTATGAAGCATTAAACATGTGTTTTGGTGTATAAATAGGTGTAATTGTATATTATTTTGACGCACTAAAAAGAGAAAAAAACACTTGAGTTTGTATTTATAAGAGCTATGAGGTGTGAGAGAGAAATTATATGAAAATTTCTTGTAATCTCTCTTTAAGAATTTCTAGTGAAATTAAGCTCCTTTTTGTAGACGTAGGCACAATTGACTGAACTACTTTAAATATTGATGTTTTTATTTTGCTTACTCAGAAATTTTGCATCCTAACAATGATACAATTATAAATAGTAACCTGTAAAATAGATTGAAACAACAACATAGATATGTTTATCTTATCATGGATGTCAAATCTTTTTTGCCTCGTTCATTTGTCAAATCGAAGATGAAGAATCAAAGAGTTGCCTTGTAGATAAAGCAATTAGGTGGGCCCATAGGCATAAACTAAGCATGCCAATGCAACAGTCCAAGCTTGCAATGCATCAACATGTCAATAATGTTTCACGAATAAACCTGTTTAATCAGACGAAGAATAGGAAGTTCAACTTTTACATCTAAACCAAATTGGCTATATATCTGCTACAAAAGGAACCTATTTAGTTGGGAATGACCTAAATTTATGTTTGAGATTCGTAGTTTCTTGGGGCTAACATTATTATCGTTGCTTCGTTAAAGATTTTTTACGTTTGACGATCCTTATGACTAGACTTACTCGCAAATGTGTAAAGTTTGAGTGAACTCTAAATGCAAGGAATCTTTTCTTATATTGAAAGTGTTACTAACCTAAGTTCTAATTCTTTTTGTTCTCGAGCAAGGTATCGGTTATTCAGTATATTGCGATACATCAAAAGAAGGATTAGGTTGTGTGTTGATACAACTTGGGAAGGTGATAGCATATGCGTTGAGGTAGTTGAAGGTACATGACAAGAATTATCCAACTCATGACTTAGAACTTGGTGCCATTGTGTTTGCCTTGGTATTTGCAATACTATCTTTATGGTGAAAAGTTCGACGTCTATTCCTAGCATAAATCTCTTAAGTACTTATTTACCCAACATGACTTGAATATATGTCAGCATTAGTGGATAGAATACTTGGATCAGTACAATTTTGATCTCGAGTATCATCCTGAGAAGCGAATGTGGTGGCAGATGCATTGAGTCGTAAGACTCAAAATTCTATTGCTTTTTTACTGTGAACGAATGGGAGATGATACGTATTCTGAATGAGTTCAGGTTGGAATGTGTAGAGGAAGCGAAGGGTATAACGACATTATTTATGATCAAAATTCAACTTACTTTAATCACTCGCATGGTTGAGGCACAACGTAGTGATAAGGAGGCAAAGGCTTATTGGGTTCGCATTCTTAGTGACCATGGTCTTGATAGATGGACCATTTCTGACGATGGCAATTTGTGATTTCAAAATCGCTTATTCGTTCCATTATCTATTCGGGATGATATTTTTAGGGAATCCCATTATTCTTATTTGGCGGTGCATCCTGATGGCACCAAGGTGTTTAAAGTCATTGCTTGTCATTTTTGGTGGCCCAATATGAAGAAAGATGTGACGGAGTTTGCATCACATTGTCTTAAGTGTCATCAAGTGAAGGCTGAACACCAGTATCCTGGGGAATTGCTTCACCATTGCCCATTTCTGAACAGAAGTGGGAACAAATTACTATGGATTTTGTAATGGGGTTACAGAAGTCAAGGTGGGGAAATGATGCTAGTTGGATGATTGTTGACCGAATAACAAAGTCTGCTCATTTTTTTTTATTCGTAGGATCGAATCAGTTGAAAAGTTATGTCGGAAGTATATCAATGAAATTGTTCAGTTGCATGGGGTTTCAGTGTCTATCGTATCGGACCATGACTCCCTATTTATTTTGCATTATTGGTTTGGGCTTCAAGAAGTTTTGGGAACTAAACTATTGTTGAGCATGACTTTTCACCTTCAAACGGATGGTCAATCTGAACGAACCATCCAAATGTTAGAAGACATGCTTTGAGTTTACGTGCTTGATTTCGGCGCGAGTTGGGAAGATCATGTAAACTTGATAGAATTTACTTACAATAATATTTATCACGCAAGTATCGAAATGTCTCCTTTTAAAGCGTTGAATAAGAGACCGTATCGTTCTCCTATTTGTTGGGCAAAAGTGGGTGATGTTATGCTATTGGGTTCAAAATTGGAGCAATATATGACTCAGAACGTTCAGTTGATCAAACAGCAGTTAGAAACAGCTCGAAGTCGTAATAAGAATTATGCAGATGTGAGAAGGCGGCTCTTGGCATTCTAAGTGGGGTAGTATGTATTTCTAAAAATTTCCCCTAAAAAGTGCATTATGCGATTCGGGAAGAAAGGAAAACTTTCACCCCACTATATCAGTCCGTTCCTTATTCTTGAGGCAGTTGGCGATGTAGCTTATCGTCTTGCTTTTCTACCTCAGCTTGCTAGTGTTCATCCAGTATTTCACATTTTGATGTTATGAAAAATATCTATGGGATCATTCTCATGTGATTGACTTCGACGACTTCCATATTAAAGAGGATGTTTCGCACGAGGTACAACCGATATAGATATTGGATGCGAAGGAACAAGTGTTGAGGTAAAGATCGATCCGTTTGATGAAGGTGTTATGAAAGAGTGGCTCGAGTGAGGAAGTGATGTGGAAGAGCGAGGTAGAGATACGGGCAAAGTATTCGGAATTGTTCGTCAATTCTGGTATGTCTTTATTTTTTGCAAAGTATGTGCAAATTTCGTGGACAAAATTTTCTAAAGTAGGGAAGATGTAACGTCCCAAAAATTCAAATAAATATTTTTTTAATAATACTATTTGATGCATCATGATATTATTATTGTGTTGTGTATATAGCATAGTATATTATTGTAGTGTGGGTGTAGTTGTTGCAGAATAGTATTGCGGAGGCATATTGCATGTTATGTATTTATATATGCAAAAAGTAAAGTGTTTGGAGTTGTTGAAAAGTAGTCAAACAAGTCAGAATTTGACATGTCCGGAGGCATTCCAACGGGTCCAAGCCGCCAGACAGTTGGCGAAAAATCTATACTAAGGGGGTTGCATTTGAACCAAATTGAAAAATTTTCTAAGTTATTTTCCCTGTGTCCGATGGGTGTCCATCACCGGACAGTCGAATCTGAATCCCCGGATGGCTCAATATGGCAAAAAGTACTTTTGACTAAATATCACATCTCATGGTCAAAGAGTTACTTTACCCTTTTGCACTAAAATCGTAGAGAGGGAGAGAGTGTGTGGTGGAGATTCATTAGCTTTGATATTCTTCCCTTGATTTCATGTAGCTCTGGAGTTTGTCTTTCGATAAAAATTACATATTCGAATTTTCCATTGTGTAGGCTATCTTTTGGCGTAAGTTTTAATCTATCTCATTAATTTCGCATTCTTCATTTTCCATGCCTTTTGGTTTGATCAAAACAAATTAGTACATCTTATTCCTTGTCTCGTGTAGATCCTCTCTGTGTATAGGCACATCTCAATCCGAAGTATAGAGATAGATCAAACCAAGGGTTCAAACAGTGAAGATTTGGGCATTTTTGGCTTAGTTTCTCGAGGGCTTGTTGCAATGCATTTGAGGTACGGTAGACTATGAGTTTTAATATAAATTTGAGATTTCTACTATATAGTAACGTATGTGACATGTCTTGCGATGTATGCTTGATTGGCATAGTTGTATGAAGTATTAATAGCACGACACTTAATTTCATGAATTTACATATTATAATCATCATGTTTATTGTGAAGTATATCATTATCATGTATAGGAGAAGCATATGATTCTCATACATAGGCGTGGCTTTGAATTCATCAAAAACATGATTTTTAAGGCGTAGAAATGTGATGGGGATGTTTAAACTGCGAAGAAATCTTAATAATCACATGAAGTAAGTATTGTGTTAGTATTGAGTGTTTTCCCTTACTTTTTGGGACAATATATCAACCTTTATAAGTAATGAGGCCTACAACCTTACCGTGAAAGTCGAGAAACCTACGAAGGGAGTACCTGACAACTCAGTATTAGTAGTATGTAAGTTGGGCTTTGATTACGTCACAATGCAAGCGGCAGGTCATTGTAGGCATTAATCGCATCACAATACGAGTGGCGGGTCATTGTAGGGCATGCAGAAGCCCACCTTTATGAAAAATGAAGAGATACTAGTCCCAAATTTATAGCTTGAGTCATATGCGATGGCGAAGTACATGGGCAAAGTTTGCATAGCTTGTGTTATAATCGTGGTATGCATTACATTCATGTCTCATCGTAGCATTCATGAGAATTGTTTACTTTCTTTATTTGCTGTAGCATGCTCATTTATATCATATATACTGCGTAGTCTCATTTTTATCATACAGCTGAATGTCTAACCGTATACTTTCTTTTCACTTTTTATTTATGGATTCTTTTATAGGTTCGGAGGCGGGCGTAAAGTATTATTAGTTGCTTGGATGCTAATATTGTATATATTTTGTTGCAGCAGAGCTTTGCGAATGCTTAGATTTGAAGTTGCATTTTGCATTAGTGGTTGCAAAGACCTAGATATGTTCTTGTAATTTTGTATATAGGGTGAACAATATATGTATACCTTCTTTCTTATTTATTTTTCTCAAACACTTACCTTGAAGTGGTATATGTAAACAAGTTTGTTTACTTTGATTAAGTTGTTGTTCATGTTTTAATTTTTTATTGTTGGTGTTGGTGTTTTATTTCAGTTGTAAATGTAGGTCTTATATATACAAATGCAGGAAAGCTATATGTATATTTATGATCTTGTGGATTGTTGTTAATAAGCATAGTATCGCTTTGTAAAAGCGATTATGTTATGTTATGTTATGGGGTGGGATTGGCAATGTAGTTGTTTCTTTTCTCTTTTTTTTTTCTTTCTCTTCTCTTCTTTTCCTTTCTTTTTTCTTTTCTTTTTCATCACTGGAATTAGTATTCTTCCTTGATCTGGTCACAGGATGAGTTGTTTTAATAATTTTCCAAAATATTACCGATTTAACTTCATTTAATGCCAACTTTACACTTAAACCTAGTTTTACTCATTTTCCCCATCTGACTTGCTGAGCAGTAGCTTTACTTTTACTAAAATCGGTAAAATAATCGAATATAATATTGCTGGAAGCCTGGAAGTCATACATAAATCACCATTTTGCTAACTCTATGCATAAATTTCCATTTCCCCAAAGAAAAACTATTTCTACCGGAATTTGGGTCCACAACAGTTTATAGTATGATACATGACATTAAATATATGTTGACTACCAATCAAGTGCCAAACAAATACAAGTGTTATTTAATTGAAAGTTTTAAAACATTTATTATCCTTCATTCAATAATAACTTTGTATTTAGCCTAGTTTCACTAATTCTCATCACTTGTTATATCAATCTCTAATATCTACATCTTTTTCACTTAAATGGGTACTATCATAAAGTATAATTACTTTCAATGCTTACACTGAATTTCATGGATACTAATTTTCACTTTATCCAAATCATGCAGAGTAGAGTTAGTAGAAACGGCACATTGCCATGTCATCGTCGAGCTCCCCTTGTGCAGCGTGCAAGTTCCTACGCCGAAAATGTACTCAAGAGTGTGTATTTGCCCCGTACTTCCCCCCAGACCAGCCCCAAAAGTTTGCAAACGTGCACAAGGTGTTTGGTGCAAGCAACGTGGCCAAGATCTTGAATGAGCTGACCCCATCTCAGCGCGAGGATGCAGTCAACTCCCTTGCATATGAGGCAGAGGCCCGCCTCCGCGACCCAGTTTATGGCTGCGTCGGCCTCATCTCTATTCTCCAGCACAAGCTCAAGCAGGTCCAGCACGACCTCTTCAACGCGAAGAAGGAACTAGCAACGTACATTGGCCCCTCCGCTATGCTCCCCTTGCTTCCCCAGATTGGGTTTATGCAGCACCAAATGCAGTACAATAACGTGCCACCCATGCTAGGTGGGCCCGGGCACAATCCACAGCTGGTGATCCGTGAGCCACAGCAGCAGCAGCAGATGATGGAGGCGCAGCAGCAACAATTAGCAGCCGTGGTGGCAGCGCGGGAGCAGCAGGAGATGATGAGGAGCTATGAGCAGCAGCAGCAGGAGATGGTGAGGTTTACTGGGGGGTACGACCAGGCAGGTGCAGTCGGTGGTGGGCCCAGTGGGTACAGCCAGGTGTCAGCTGCTAGCGCTGTGTCACCTGTGCTGGCGCTTCGGTCGACGGGGGATGGGGTTTACCAGGTGCACCAAGGGCAGCAAGACCACTTCCATCATCAGCTGCAGCTCCAGCCTCAGCCTCAGCTACTCCTCCAGCAGCAAAATCAGCAGGAGGAGGGTCCTATTGTTGGCCCTTCTTAGCCCCCCTTTTGCTTCTCAACCAAACTTACTTTCTGCTCCAGGTGATTCTACATTTCTACTTTTTCTTTGTGTGGTTATAGATTTGTTTTTGCATTGTTGAGAAGATGGGAGATTTGGTTTCTGGGGTTGAGTTCTTGTTTACTCATTCATTATCCAACGTAGGAGTAATATTTATCATTTTAACTTAATTGCCATTTTAAACATGGAAATCAAACTAGGTCATAAAAGAGTAGGGAAAATAGGTAATAAGAATATTATAAATAATCGATTAAATAATTTAGGACTCTTCAAATTAGTAACCTATATTAAAAATATATATGTAATTAATTTTTTTTTTTACTTTTTAAAATAAAATAATTTTAGTAATATTGTAAATACTATTAATTCCATGGATAATGTGAATAAAAATATTTTTTCTTTTAAAATTTTCCAGTTTTTACTCATAAAGAAGTTTCTTGAAAGCAAATTTTCAGTACAAGATCTAAAATGAAGGGTTCTCATATTGAAAAAAATTTACTAATAGGACGAATCTTTAATGTCTCATAATAGTATGTTATCGAAATTCCTAATATCTTAACAAAATACAAATTTGTATACGTTTTCTGAAATGTGGTAAATCTTCGTACGAAATTATCAAATTTAGCAAATCAAGGCAATTCGAGACAATTGCACTTTTAAAATTTATTTACTAATAAAGAAGTTTCTTGAAAGCAAATCTAAAATGAAGATTTCTCATATTGAAAACAGTTTACTAATAGAACGAATTGTTGATGTCTAAAAATATGTTATTAAAATCACTAATATCTTAACAAATTACGAATTTGTTCACATCTTCCAAAATATAGTACATCTTCGTACGAAATTGACAAATTTAGAGAATCAAGGCAATTCAAGACAATTGTACTTTTAAAATATATTTCTTTATAAAATTTTAATATAGTCAAATAAAATATTAATATTATTTCTGTTAGTTTCAAGTTTGAAAGAATTATACTTCATATTTCAAAATAATATCAGAAATTTAAGTAAGATTTAACAAGATTTGATTTTACAAAACTTAATATAATGACCTTGTATATGCTAAAATTAGGAAACTATCGCTATCATGCCATATTTTAAAATATGCAGCGTACCATGTTGATGTATTCTTTTCGGTTTCCAAATCATATGTGTTCCATGTAACGTAAATGTAACAACATTTTCTGGAAAAAATACTGTTGACATGACAATATAAAAAATTATATGGACGCTTTCTGTGTGTTTAGTTATTTTTTTTTTGGGATGTTTCAGGTAATGGTTATAGACTTGTAGCGTTTGTAGTGGAAAGGCTAAAATTACTCTTTATTGCATAGGCAGAGAGTGGGGGTTGCTTAAGGGAATTATTGTCTTTTCACTGCCTAGATACGTCACATTCAGTAATCATCACTGAGGCCTATAGACTTTTAGGGCCTGAGAACCTACTAGGGGATCTTACAGTACCTTTTTGGTAAATGCTAGCAAATCTCAATAAAAACTAAGCGAGGATCTTCTGTTTGTATAGCCCTCTAAAGATTTGTTCCGGGTAAGTCAATGTTGAAAATAATGTTACCGCTATGTATTTGAAATAAATGATATGTACACCTAAAAGTTTGAAACTCTAGTCATTTTCTATTAGTCAAATTTAATACTTTTGACATTATCTTTGTTGTTGATCTTTTGCAATGTCTGTAATAGACAATAATTGATGATGAAAAAGTTACATGATATTGGCATGCATGCGATTAAGTGGTCCATGAAAATTAAATGATATAAGATGCAAAAAATTTTCTCTATAGTTTTTCCTATTTATATCTTTAGAAAACAACTGGTATACGTAATTTGTGAGGTAACAAAATTTCTAGTTTTTGGTTTTAAAGTCCCCCCCCCCTGTGATGTGAAAGAACTGCTGGGGGGAGGGGTATCATAAGGTTCTTTTCTTCGAGTGAAACCAAAATTCGTTCAATCTACAGGTCATAGAAAACAATAAATGAGTATTCATTAATTAAGCTAGTGAGGTGGAATCATTAGGGCATCTAATAAATGGTGAAGAGTGTCAAACTCAATTTATAATGGTGTAAGGGTGAAAATTTATTTTTTAACCATAAAAAATAGAATTTTGTAAGTAAAATTATAAAATTATTCTCAAAATTTTTTATTATAAAATTTTATTTTTATGATTAAAAAAAATTCTAACCTTGCACCATTATAAATTAAGTCAGACACTCGCTCCCTCTAATAAATAAACACATGGAACGCATGGATTTAATTTGTTAGGTGGCCTTTGGGAGTAGTATACAATTGTCTCGGAATCTCGGATTGCTGAAAGGATGTGACATTAAATTTGGATGAAAAAAATACTAATTGGTAGGTAATCGTACTACATACAAAAAAAGAGATTCTATAGGTTTTGTTTATAATGGTGTCTGGTTGTAAGTTTCTTAGTCTTGCATTGAATATATGGAACGCATTCTGTGTAAAAAAAATAATAATAAAATGAAACACATTATTTTTTGTTGAGCTAATTACCTAACTGGGTCCCTATGTGATCACATGTGAGTGCATATAATTTGCGTAATACTAGATATCATTCTGGGTTATTTGAACCCTATACCTGAAAGATGGTTGGAAAGTTTATATATTTAGTCTTTGTGTCAACACATATGAGAGAAAATATACATTTATTTAGCGGACGTGTTGGTTAACTTTTCCTTTGTGTTTTTTAATCAAAATAGCTTATATTTGCCTAAAAAAGTGCAAATTTAGTTCGTGTTAAGTGTGAAAAACTTTTAGAACATTTTTTTCCAGTAAGCTAACAAAATTAAAACGAAGTCACGGTAAGTTACAGAGTGAAAGCAAAGTCACGGTAAGAGTGAATTATTTTTCTCTATCAAATACAGAATGACAAGTATTAGTTATTTTTACAAGTCCTTTCATATCCTAGTTCTAGTTTTACTTATTACTCCATTACTTTTCACTAATATAATTTATAACTATGCTCTTTCATACTATACCCTGTCCAACGATTGGCCGAGGTTTAGAACTCGGTTTAAGCATTTTATTCAAATTGAATTAAATTAGTATTTTAACTGTTTAGCTATCACGTGCGTCAGAGCTAGATAACAAAGCGTGATGCATTCAACTTCAGGCATGAATCGAATTAGAAATGTTTATTGCCACCACCTCCGAGCTTTTATGAAGAGAATTATTTATTTATTTATTTATTTTATTTTATTTCGAATGGCTGGATTATATCAGTGAGAAAAATAAATTCTCACCATATTCTTAATCTAATTTTATGCATATTTTTAGCTGTTTTGTCATCTAACTCGTCAATGCTTATTTTTCATGGATGCAGCTCATTTCTGCCCTATAGGAGGGTACGTAAAATCCACTTTTGTGAGTTTCTCTACCAAATATTGTTGGCGGATCCGAAAAGATACAAGTCAATGACTTTGAAGAGTTGAGGGAGAAAGAGACAGAGAGGAGATATATAAAAGTCGTAAGTAACTATATTAGTTTACAATTTTGGAGGTTGGAGTGAAGTATTTTAATTTATTGGGAGGTACATTTCAAAATGTAGGAGCTGCACTAATTTCAACTATAACTACAATTGGGCATTCTATATTACCACTTTTTGTGCTTACAAAGCTTCTTCATGTGGCAAGCTTAATATTTTTTACTTTGCTATTTTAGTAACATCATAGTCTTGATGTAAATAAATTTTGAGCAACTATTCCTCTTCTTTTATCCAACGCTTCCAACTTTTTTCGTTTATTTTCTCGTCGCACCAAAAATTGTGCAAAATTAAAATTATACTAGCTTGTTATGTCTAAAAATTCCATGCACACTAGATTAATAATTTCTGTTTCCATTTATAGAGCGCAAATTTAGAACGTCTATTTTATTGATCAAAATTTTTAGTGTCTACAGATGCCCCCTCGTTTCCAAATTGTGTCAAAATGAAATGCCTCACATTTGGAGCAATCCTAATTTATACCGTATTGCTCATAATTTGTTTAGAAATGATAGTTCTATCCAAAAAAATTATTCGATTATCTTATTTGATGACTTGACAAGAAGAATATTTGTAATGATTGGTTTTTAGGTGTATTGTATTGGAATTAAGATTTCTTTTACAACATCAACAGATAAAAGAATCGGGTATGATTTTTGGGTGGGAGTAGTATTGCTCTAATCTGTTATATAATCTAAAAAGTACTCTAGGTGGTAATTCATCTGATAAGTATGAACATGTTGATTTTCATGTCAAATGGATTTATTAATGAAAATTATTATACTATGTTGGGATTTTTAATTAAAAGGGTTATTCCTTAAGGATTTCACCGCAATACAAGAAAAAAAAAATGTAAATTTCTTGTATTTTATATGAATCATTTGTAGCCACAAAATTTGCCATGTGTCATAATTTGAGCCACAATCTTGAAAATCGTTTAATAACAAAGGAAAAACTATGTGCTACATTGGTGGTATTGCAATATTTAATATTAAACCGCTATAGTAGGTTTGCAAGTCAAATATGACATGTAGTAACTTTTTCCTATTTGATAGTAATACATTATCAGATGACAATAATCCAATAATAGGTATATATATATGTCCCTATTTGATAATAATGTATCATTTAAGACAGTAATGAAATAATAAGATATATATATATATATATGAAAGGATATATATAATCTTAAAATACGATAATGTGAATGGTAATTCGTGCATATAATTTAATTTTATGTACCGAATAATAATAATTTCTTCCCGCATTCTAGTTAAGGTATGTATTATAAATTTATTTGATCAAATACGAAATCAAATATCATTAGTTGTATTAAAATACGATATTGTGGATGGTGATTCGTGAATATAATTTATGCATTGGATAATAGAAATGTAGTAACTACAATAATACGAGTATATAAAAAATAAGCAGCATTCAAACCGAATATATTACATGATTTTCGATGAACTAAAAGCTATGCTAACCATAATAAATGTTAGATCCATAATAACCATACATATCGTTGAGATATTTCCCACCATAAGGTTGTTGTATATTATGTTCCGTATGTCATGACATCAATTCAATTTGCGTGTGAATGTGACTCGTACTCTTTCAATCACTAGATCATGCATTAGAAAATTGTTGCGTAGCTAAACCCAGTGCTTCATTAATATATTCGAAACTTCCTAGAACCTTAGTATCTTACTCGGCGGCATTTCTTGATTGTCAGTCAAAAGACACTTGTTTTGGGTATGCCCAACTTTTTTGCAATCACAAGTTGTCAGTAAAATAATAACAAAAAGTATAACTAGAATAGACAATAATTTAATTAGTATACACAATTATTGAATGTCAATTAATAAAAACATTTTTAGTTAGACGAATGGCTTTAACCAATCGTTTACCTGCATTTCGAATATAATATGGGCTTCTTTGGCAGAATTTTCTTTGATGTGCCGTGCTATCCCCTACTCTTAGGTGAAATTGGTTCACTAATGTAGACACGATCGGGCATTTGTGAAGACAATTGTCCATCAACATTGCTCCCTCGATCCATTCCTTTATGTACATTTATTTCATCTACCTTGTTATTGTTGAAATGTTATCCTCAACTTGTTGTAACTATCGTTCCTGTGAAAGGCATAATAGCACATGATAGAGCATTCACTTGACAAAGCTGCAAATATGAATCTTTAGGTGTAAAACCCCAATATTTATTT
>MKEJ01065641.1:0-17545 GCA_001753735.1 Embelia ribes
TATACAGGTTCGAAGGCTAGGGACGAGTATGCATAGCATGGACTCGAAGATGACTAGTTTTATTTTGTAGTCATAAACTATAGTACATGTATATTTTTGGTAGTAGGAGGATTTAGTAGAGTTTGATTATATACTCTTATTTTTGTTAAGCATTTAGCTTGAACTTTCTTTTATGTAGTGTTGGCACTAATCTTCCTACCTTTTATTTCAGCTACGTATGTATATGTATTTTGGATGTAAACTGCAGTTACCACTATTGGGGCTGTAGTTATTATTTTGGACTATATGTACATACATAAGATTTTGCTGTATATGGGAATCGAAGTAATATGAATGGCTAGTGGACCTATTTTCATATTCATTATTGTTGTTTATTGTTTTCGATTACTTTATTTATATTCTTTTGTTACAATCACAATCTCACGACCCTGAATTTTTATGGGGAAATTAGGGGCGTGACACATTAGGGCCAACATAAATTTGAAAAATAAAATTTTTATTCCGCCGGGATAGTTTTGTGAAAAATCTAATAAAAATTAATTAATAATTTACTTCGGTTTAGTTTAAAAAACTTGTTCATCAAATAGCAATGATTCCGGTTTAGTAGTTCAATATATAAAATTTATTCCTACATTAGACATCTTCATTCATATCAGGGGCAATTATAAAATTTAGCTACTCATGATTAAATTAATGAAAATACTAACTCTAATTGAAAGCAAGAAACAAAATATGATTAATTATAAAGACTTGCAATAACAATAACAAAAAAACAACTATGCATATAAACAAGCAATTAAAACAATACTTTAATTTTCAACAGGTAAGAAACAATTAAAAGAATAAAAGAAATAATTTATTAATCAATAAAAAAGTATAACAATCTCACAACTTTGTAGAAGAAGCAAAAAGAAATAGACGGAGTTGTCACGATCTCCTTAATTCTCTTCTAAATATCTAAAGTTGGAGATAAAGAAAAATAAAAACAAAAAAATTAAACTAATGAATTTTATAAAGAGTGAATGTGGCTA
Source organism: Embelia ribes (assembly GCA_001753735.1). Classification (NCBI taxonomy): domain Eukaryota; kingdom Viridiplantae; phylum Streptophyta; class Magnoliopsida; order Ericales; family Primulaceae; genus Embelia; species Embelia ribes. The sequence continues at coordinate 1,032 of MKEJ01065641.1, forward strand.
GGGTTATAGCCTCTTTAAAAAGAATAGGATTTTAATTTGGGCTGATAGATCTATTTACATCATATTTTTAGAATAAAATAATATAAAAAAAGTGGTCCGGAGCTAACATGTGAATTTTTATTTTTATTTTTGGATTTTTGTCATGTTGATCCAGACCAAATACTGTTCGGTTAGGACAGCTTTACACGCTTTCACAAAAAAAGCCATAACATTCTCTAGAAAACTCGAAATTGAGTACCGTTTAAACATTTGGAAAGATATTGAATGAATTTTCCAATCATACCTAATTTGATGGAAAAAAAGCTTTCAAAATTTCCCAGTAATTAATCAAAATGTAGATCTTCGGCGCATGAGACAATTTCAATGAATAAGTGATCAAATCGTTGGCTCAAGACTTCTCAAAACTTATTCTTTCCCCTTCTAAAGCTCCCAATCATCGTCCAAATATCATTGTTTTTCTCATAATTCCTACAATATTTCAGTTGGCCTTTAAATCACCTTATTTTATGCCATAATCTCGCAGATAACATACAAATGCATAATACCGAAATTTAATAAGTTTAATATGCTAAATGCAAGGTAAATGATCTAAAACGTATAAAATAACCACCTTTTATGTACAGTTTTATAGCCCAATCAAAACCTTTTTTTATTAACCCACTGTGATCGACTTTAACTGCTTAGGCAAGTTTTCTTTGATTGGAAAAGGCATATCTGTGTGAGATAAGAGTACGGAGAAATCCTTTTCCTTGATTTCTTCGCACTATTGGAGGGACGGCTTTCTATTTTTTTTTTCAGTTCCAAATTAAAATCCATTTTTTTATCAAATAAAAAATTAAAACGAATACTTTTCTAATACGCTTTTTGTTTTTAATAATCAGTTTACTAATATGCTTAATTTGATACGTATTTCAATAAACAAATACAACTTTCCCAGTTCTCGAATAAGGTTATATTAGGGGGAAAAAATTGATTATACTAAGTAGTGTTTTATCCATATCAATTAAAACTATCTTAATGTATGTGGATAACAAATCAGAATATCAAATGGAGGAGGAAGGAGGAGTTGCTTGTTTGGAAGGAAACTGAAGCAAGTGTAGAAAATAACCAATCTGTTTTTTCGATACATCAAATGAAGTCGTGGTAGCTAGGCTAAATTCTAGTAAGGGTATTCTATTTTCTGTTTCTTGAAGACAATGTGTTGCATCTGCTTCCTTAAATCAACGTCGTGAGAGAGAGGAAGATTTTGCTTAGGTCATCGGCTGAATTGATTATGAAAGTTTTCTAACCTATATGCTTGATTTAAGATGTCAAATAATTCTGTCAAATAGAGAAGTGACCCAAAAACTTGTCAAGTTCTAGCTGGTATAAGCGACGTGCTAGCCTTGTGGTCAACCTAAACTGCATTTTTAGCAACATTTGAGGTAAGAGACCTCTCCCCTTCTTGAAAGTATTACAAAACTTGGAAGAATTTACAATTGTAAGCATGATTCAGCTTCTTTTTTGAGAAAATAACAGTGTTTTTGCAAAGATGAACCATGTTTCCCTACAATTTTTAGCTTATCTTTGAAAGACAGTCACATGTATGGCTAAGAAATATTTTTGAAAGCTTTCGTGAGTGAAATTAGGAGAAATAAAACTGGTGTAATGCACAAAATAAACTATTTTCTCGGACACAAAGCATATCAGTCGACTGATTTAACCTATTAGTCGACTGATTTGATCGAGCATAGCTAAAATTGAACTGCATGCTATATTTTTCAGCTTTAAACCCCCAATTGAGGTGTGGAAACGTGGAATTAGGACGTACTCCACTAGACTAGTGTCGTTTGTGAGGAAGAAACCAAGAATATGCTTATAAAATCTCTTAAAATCTTAAGATATGGGTTAGTTCCGAGCAATAGGCCCTATGATAATTAATATATATTATACGTATGCTATTGTGTGTTTGTGTGTATATTAATGAGGAATCATTGATTTGCCTGGCGTGCTTATTTATGTGCCTTATATATGGATAAGAAATTTACATGAGGATAAAATATGATTGTTGTAAGTAAATAGTGAAATTTTTGGAACATGTGGTAAGTCGATGTGTATGTGAGTTAGTAATAATTGTTAGAAAACACGAGGTGGCATTTTAAAAAATATGTGGTACTTTGAAGAAAAAAATATGGGTGTTTTTATGAAAATAAATAAAGGGTCGGGCAAGCCATTTTTGAAAACAAAACTTAAAAAGTGTACTTGGCACGTTCTACCGGAGCAGGGACAAACCATCCTTGAGTACCGCACGAGTCTCTCGTAGGACTCGGGATGTGGATGAGCACTCATACGTAAATTTTTATACATAAAGTCTCAGGGTACGTATTCCTTAGTTGACGTGAAGTATTTTCCCAACATAAGATTACAACTAGAATATGGTTTTGTAAATCTATGGTTGCGACAAGATGTATGAATCCTGTGGTAATATGTGTTGTTTCATTTCTATACTTTAATTAGTGTAGAGAATATTATTCGTAAAATAATACCGTCCATTAATTGTTTATCAACCGGTAGATAAGAAAAGGAAGTGGCAAGGAGTCAAGATGAAGCATCAAGGGGAGTGGCTCCTCATCGGAGCTCAAGTCGCATTATCTAGTTAGCAGATGTAAACGTACATCAAGGATTTGTACTTTGTAAACTAATTAGCCCATTTTTCATTAAATTGTTTCTGTAATTCAAGGATCATATTTGGTAAAGCCTGATACTTGTTTTTGTTGTCTAAATTATTTATTTTGTATCGTGCATGGTAAGGTGTCAACATTATGGCTAGTTTTGGACTTCATCCTTGAGTCAGAATATTAAATATTTTTCTAAAATCTCACGTGACCAGGATTATCGGATTCTGGGGGCGTGACCATATATTATAGTCCATATTCTTGACAATGAAGTAAGAGATTCCGATATGCGGAAGTACATGTAAGAGATTACAGAAAATAGACGTTAGAAATCTTCCTTCATTGTGCAGCGTCTAAACGCTAATTTGAGAAGTGAGTTGGCCAAATAAATCTTTTTAAGACAACATCATATGGTACCATTCATTGCATGTACTCTGAATTTTAGTTATTAAAAGATATTCGGTGTATGAAATCTTAATCATTATAATTATTCATTATTCCTTTTTATGTTTTTCAAAAATTTTGACATAAACCCAGACCAACTATAAGTTGGTATTGTACTTGGAATATTAGTTCAGGGTACCAAACAAACCTTGTGCTAGATCAATGGTTTTAGTCAAATTATTCATATGAAGGAATTAGGGACCATGTACATGGAACCCCTAGCTAACTTTCTATTTCCACCATAACTGGGCCATTTTGCTGATGGGGTTGTCTTTCTAAAAAGAACATTCATATGCCTTGTGTGTAAATCACTCCTTAATTAGTTGAAGCATGAAATGTTGTAGGCAAGGGATGTCTCTTTTAGCATCTCTTTCATGTGGGATGTTGCTGGTTCAAAGATGGTGGAGAAAAGGTCCTATTTATTCTAAAGAAGTTTTTTTTTAATGAAGCGACTACTTGAGATGATTTATGGTTTATTTTTTGATGGGTTACGGAGACTATTATCAGGAAAAAATCTAATTTTCTCCACAAGTCTTTGGCCGAAATCTCAAATTGAACTCTGAAAGGTTAATTTTTTCTTATTAGATTCCCCATAAACATTACAGTAGTTTCGCGACATCATACAACTTAGTAATAACGAATTCATGTTTACATGACACTAATTAAGGATATATAACATAAATAGACTTAGTTGTTGTAACGTTCCGGAAATTTTGAGTAAACTTTTTCGTTTTAAATAGATAATGATATTATATATTTCGTATTGAGATGTTACATTAGGCTAAAATATGGCATGGTGTTGTGGCATTGTCGATGCGTTGTGAAATATTGAGGTGTTGGCATTGTTGTGTTGATACGAAGTTTTATGAGACGTTACATTTTACGGCTGTTAGCACGTGCATTGTAATAATAGGATAATGTACCATGTATTGTAAAGAAGTACAAGGGTGTCGTAACATGTTGTGAGGAATGCGAGAGTTGGATTCTGTGGTGTGAAGTGAATTGGATGCAGTGTTGTGATAGAGTTTTCTAGTAGTCACGTAAATTTAGTTTCAGGCACTCAAACGGTATTCCGAAACTTACGAAATACGTCTATTATTATCTAGTGGTGATTACGAGCATTTTTTGAAATTTTCCACCTGAGGTATCAGCACTCAAAATTCTAGTAGGTCCGATTGATCCAACTAGCTGTTGGATTGATCTAAAAGTTGGAACCGATCGATGCAAGAGTTGGAACCGATCGATCCAACTAATTGTTTACTAACTAAAGTGGCGAGGAAAGTCATTTTTTGGCTTATACATTTTTGCCCAATTCAAAAATAGGGAGAGAGATAGAGGTGGATAAAAACGTTTTGGAACTTCTAAGCTTAGTTTCATCTACTTCCCAGGGTTGGATCCAAATTCTAAGTATATATTCTTCATCCTCAGAGCGTAGAGAACGTTTTGAGGTAAGTCATGACTTTTGTCTCACTCGTTTACCATTCCTTGATTTTCATACCTAATTCATACGTGAAATTAAATTTGTTATTTTTTATCCTCATGTTGAGTAGAGCATTTTCTTTTCTAGGTTTGATACGATTCGACTTTTGTAGCTAGATCAAACCAAGGGACAAAGAACGAAGAATTTGGGAATTTTCCTTAGTAAGGCTTGAGACGTGATTAATTGGTATTAGAGGTATGAGTAGACTACAAAATGACAATATATGAGTGAGTTTATGTGTTATTTATGTGTTAATTTCTTTGAATTGAATTATGAGTTGTAGGGGCTTAATTCTTGTTATAGGAATTAATTGTGTGAATGAACACACATAGACGTTGATAATGAATTTGTTTGATTTATGTATCGTTCATGATTGGCGTTGCATTTTTCTTGATTCGAAAAAAGCGTTGTTTTTGATGGAAATGAGAATTTGACGGTTTTTGAATGAGAATTTGAAAATGAATGTTAAAGTGTTGAGAATTTGAAAATCACATTTTCAAATAAAAAGTGTGAAGGCATTGAATGTGTTGGTAAGTTAAAAGTGTTGAAATGTGTTGGAGCGACGAAACTCAAGTGTTGTAGAATTAAACATGTTGAATTAAAATCAAAGATTTTAAAGTGTTGATTATGAAAATGTGTTGAGTTGCATTCATTGGGAAATTGAGTCGTTTTCTATTTTTTTTTTTTGAGAAAAGTATCGCCTTTTAGTGTTGAAAGCAAAGAGAAGGCTCAATACCTTACCCTGAAAGTCAAAAAACATGATCAATGATTTATTTTACTATAATTGCATCTCGCGAGGAGGGTGGATATAGATGTGTTGAAATACTAGTTCCTACCTTTATGTGTCGTGTTGGGTTGGCATTGGTGTCGGACGGTGTCGAGTTTGCATTGCATAAACATTGTATAGCATGCATTTTTATATGTCACATTTTACACAGATTGGCACTACATGACATCACATTTACCATATTATTTAGTACGTTAACTCATATATTTTTCTTTCCTATTTTGTATTATAATTGTATTGAAGGTGCGGAGGCGGGTGATAGACCTCATTAAAGTTTCTTAGATGATCATGTATATATTTTTGGAGCTATTGATGTGTAGCCATTTGCAGTTATTGCCTCATATTTCATGATGTATATTGTTTCGAGGCATAGTGTAGCAATATTGTAGACTTATTTTGTATTATTTCATATTATTGTCTTAAGTGGCTACCGTTATATTAAGCAAGAATAGGTAATATATACAATTATGATGTTAATCAAGCAAGCAATTTATTTTATTTTATAAACTATGGCGTTTACTTTGTATTGATATAAAATTGTATGCAGGCTATACATATATTTAATTTGCGCACTCTGAGATCTATTATGCTGTAGAATGAGTTAGATAGTTTTGAAAAAGTAGTATTGCCTTCCTTTTTATTTTATTTTCTTTTAAATTATATATTTTTCTTTTTATTTTCTTTTAAAAGGTAAACTATATATTTTTCTTTTTCTTGGGAAAACAGCTCGCCTCCCGAATTTTATGGGATTCGGAACGGATTTTACGGGATTCGGAGCGCAGTAGTTATTTCCTTTTATTTCCCATTAAACCGGTCTCCATAATGTTGTAGACAACCTTACACAATATAGGTAAGATATTAATTCTAAGTTGAGTTGATTGGACTGAAGTTTCTACTTCTTGTATTTCTTTAGCATTACAAGTAGGTTTTTATTGACATTAGCCAAACGATGTGATTTAGTGCAAGATTGTATTGTCTTAAAGATAATCTAAGAAAATTTGTAATTTGGTGGGTAATTTTCTAAAGGAAACATATATGGATTCTTCACACCAATTAATGCTCATCACACCCGTCAATTTAAACCGCTCCATTTAAGTTAAGTGCTAAATACGGCTATTTATTCAAAATGGAAGGAGAGAAGAATGGGGAGCAAATTGTACCCACCCCTTGCGATCTTATTAGTGACAGACAATATATGGTATAACTTTTACCTAGTAAACATGAAAAACAAGCATATCAATCAATCTTATTGATGAAAAAAATTTCATCGCTAACTTCTACAAAGCACTGACATGATTTTTCTCTTATTATACCCTCAAAATAGGGAGGATTAAATGATGGAAACGTTAGCAATGACAAACTCCATCTAAACTTTAATGATGCAATATTTAGAACAAATTGGCAAGAGCTTGTGTCAATTTACCAACTGAAAAGTTCTATGCTAAAGTCATACTGATGCGGACCTCCGAGATTGGAGATGCATTTGTGACCAATTTAGGGACGGATTACAACGATCAAACAAATATAAATTCAGTACCTTCTTCCCAAAAAGGGATATACTCTCTCGTATGTTTTATTATGCAACAAATTGTGAATATTTCTTGCCTTCCCTAGAATACTTCAAGTTTACCCACAGTTTTGGTGTATAATCACAGTGAGATTCAGTAACTATGTGTAACTAACTATGTATAATCACTGCAAGGTGTTGGTGCAACTGCTTCAAACTTGAGGTATTTTTGGAATCAAAATATAACCTTATAAATTTGCACAATGTGTTAATAAAAATATTGTATGATACTTATCGGGTGAGGCACGGGTATCTCGCTCTCTTTAATAAGATTCAAGCAATCTGCAGTAAGTAAAGCCTTGAACAGGTGTAACAAAATTTTCTATTTACTTGTTCCCTCCAAGATACAACAGTTCGACTAAAATTATATAGTTTTATCTCACTATACACAATTCGTTGAACCATATTTAGTGAGTAGGGGCATATTGGGAAATAGGAACATTTAAGTATATGTGTCTTACACTTAATATTAGTGTATGAAAGACATGATGAATCCAAACAAGCGATGGGTATTTATAGATAATTTGAGACATGCTTAGTATCTCAAAATTTGACACTTAAACCCCTAATGTATCACTTTGCATGAGCACCAATGCTCAAAACATAACACCTAATAAACATATGTACTAGGCGTCTTCTTGCATCAATATGAATACTCTAGAATTTTACACTTGATCATAAGCGTCATGTCGTTAATTTACAAATTTTCTGAGGATGACACCTAATTTGTAAGGACACTTGATCTAGTTTATTGACACCTAATCAATATACATTTTTTACAAATTTAAAATACATGAAAATATTAAAATGTTCCAACACAGTATCTGAAAATGCATATCCTGTTGGAGATCCCTTCTCATCGAAGGTGTAGGCAGAGTACTCTAGTCCGAATCTAGTCCGAATTACAACGTAATATCTTGTTAATTTCAAGTAAGTATAACGTTTTTTCCTCCATCTGACCATCACCCCAATTCTCTAATCTCCATTGAAAGTAGTCGAGAAAACTCTGTAGGTAAATTCAATTGGAAAGTGGTGTCTATTATTTTCACTTATCCTAAAAGCAAGCAGGCTAAGTAGGTAAAAAAAAAAAAAAAGGAGTTATTCCCGTATAATTTGATAAATATATACTAAAATATTTTATATTTTAATATATATATATATTTTTATGTAATTTTAGTCCTCGTATAATCCAATCGAGATATAGCCATCTCTTTGTAATTTTCTATCATGTTTAGCTTTGCTCATGTACAATTTCTATCTTGGGCCCTGCTAAAAAGGGTATGTTACTTTTATTTTGTTTGATTTGATTTTGCAATTGGGCGTGGTCTCTTTCAAATTTCAGTGTCAACTTAAAGTTGTGGACAATGACCAATTTGGCAAATCAGGCCTACTCATCCTCAACCACAATGTTTTTGCCCATCTCATTACAATTGCTAATTTTAAAATTAAAAGTTAAAATTAGATATATTTTTTTAAATTTAAATTTTATGCAAAACACATACATTTAATCTCATTCACTAATCATGGTGTCTAAAACACCTCAATTTTTTTTTTAAGAATAATGATTTCTATTAATATTAATGTGTGTATAATTTATATGCAGTGAATTAATGTCTGAATCAATCAATTGCAAAGTGAAAATAAAAGTAACATATTGATTCTGACTAATGTCAAGAGATGATACACCCAATTGCAATTAATATGTTACTTTTAATTTTGCAATTGGGTGTGGTCTCATTTTGCAATTTCTATCCGGGCCTCTGCTGAAAAGGGCATGTTACTTATTAATTAAAAAAACTGACAAATAAGGACATTAAAGAAACAAAGCCTGTATTTAAATTTATTTTAATTTAAGTGAAGAATTAAAAAATGGATGGTGGTTAAATAAATTAATTACAGAAAATTTGAGCCTGAATCAATCAATTTCTTATCTCACAGACAGAGAGAGAGAGAGAGAGAGATGAAAGCGCTGGGATGGTGGTTAATGATGGTGGGATCACTTCGACTAATTTCAGTATGGTTCGGCTTCTTCGATATTTGGGCCCTTCGTCTCGCTGTCTTCTCCCAAACGACCAGTATACATATATATATTATATATACACACACACGAAAAAAAAAATGACATAATACATATTATATATTACAACCAGAAAATAACCTTTCCCTGGTACCTTCCCTCTAATGGATTGCTCAAACTCATTTTCTAGCTTAGCCACTTTATTGATATGTCTCTTACTCATTTTGGTTGATTCAGCTAAGGATAAGATCCCAAATGGACCTATTACCACTGTAACAAAACACCTCTCTTTCCCAGATTTCAACCCGAGAACTCCCCGAATCTACGACGAGGTAAAGCTCTTAGGCAGTGCTGTTTTCTCTTCCGAGAAAAACTCGATCCAAATCCCTGACGTTTCTGGAAAACCCGATTTCAGGCACCTGGCTGGAAGAGCAATTTATTCAAACCTGGTGAGGTTATTCGATCCTATCTCCAGAAAACCCGCTTCTTTCGAGACCACTTTCACTTTCCAAATCAACGGTGCTGGAAGCCCGAATCCATCCCAGGCCCAGAACAGGACCCTAACCTTTGATGGAGGAAGTGGGCTTAGTTTTATCATAGTCCCAGATGAGTTCACCGTGGGTCGACCTGGGCCGTGGCTAGGTATGCTCAACGATGTTTGCGATGAGGATTATAAAGCGGTCGGGATCGAGTTCGATACCCGGAAAAACCCGGAGTTTGGTGATCCCAACGATAACCATGTGGGGATTAACTTAGCTAGCATAGTTTCGTTTAAAACTATTGACGTCTCCGATCTAGGTGTTTATCTAAAAGACGGGAAAATCCACCGGGCTTGGATAAGATACGAAGGTGAAAATCGGCATATGGATATACGTATTAGTCACGATAATAGTACTTATCCATTGAAACCCGTGTTTTCTGGTTATGTCAATTTGTCCCCTTTTCTGAAAGAGTACATGTCTGTTAAGATTTTGGCTTCAACCGGAAATTTCTCAGAAATTCACAACATACTGTCTTGGAATTTCACATCGGTTAGCGAAGCTGTTCTTCTTGTACCTACCAGCGAAACTTGTGAAAGTAGGATTATTTTGGAAAAAGAGAGGATTGCTCACTCGAAAACCCCGTCTAGTTTCTTGATATTCTTGGCCGTGGTTGTACTAGTTTTAGTGGTTTTGATTAATCTCTACTGGAACGGAAAATGGAAACGGGAAATAGTCGAAAGCCCTATTGCATTGCCTGATAAAAATCATCGCCCTAGGCCTCCAAACAAGTCACGACGCTTCACTATCGTCGAGATTCAGACGGCCACTCAATTCTTCAGTGAGTTGCAAGAACTGGGTGGAGATATGAGAGGAATTACATATAAAGGTAGTTCTAAAATTTTCCATCCTTGAATTGTTCTACATCATATATCATTTTATTTTGTTAAAAAAAAAAAAAAAATCAATCCTGCTGTACAATTGTAAATTCAGGCATTGCAGCAGGAAAACAGTTCACGAGCTGCTCGTGAAATGCTTGTGTTTTGTACTTTATAGCGAGCACAACTCAAAAGCTACCACTTAGGGGTCGTTCGATTAACAAATCTACGTAAGATAGTTCAGATCGACTATGTTACTTGGTTGTGTAAATTTGAATAAATCGATTTACTGCAACTGTATAGACTTGGTTTGTGTTGTATCATGACAACTTTTATGCATAGGCGAACTCATAATCTATAGACACCAAAATTTGTTCTGGGGTAATAATTATTAGAACCTAGTGTTTACAAGAACATAAATTAAATTTTTTTAGTGAATTTTGAGCAAAATCGATCGATTAGTTGCCATGTCAGTGCAAAAAGTCATTGATATTCGGTAACGGTTGATTAGTTACCAACTATTTACATTTTTTTCTAAGGTACAATTTCAAATGGATGTCAAGTCGCGGTGAAGCGGTTCTCAGCACAGTTCCTCAACTCACCGGGCCTCGAAAAGCGACGACTAGCAAAAGAAATCACTGCAATCAGCAAAATCCGCCATCCAAACCTCGTTCCGATCAGAGGGTGGTGCTTCGACCACAAAGAAGCGATCATTGTATACGATTACCTCCCCAATGGAAGCCTAGACAAGTGGCTATTCGGCGTGGGAGTGCTACCGTGGACCCGCCGGTTCAACGTTGTAAAACACGTGGCTGAGTCGCTGAGTTACCTCCACTCTAAGGAACTCGCGCACAAGAACGTGAAGACATCTAGTGTATTTTTGGACCTAAGTTTTCGAGCTATGCTTGGCGACTTCGGACTTGTTCTCGACTCGGTTGAGTCGAGACGGTTCGAGTCGGCGGTGAGTCAGAAAGCTGACGTGTTCGATTTTGGGATATTTTTGTTGGAAGTGGTGGGCGGACGGAGGAGGAAAAGATCCAACCCGGGAGAAATGGATCTCCTTGACTTGGCTTGGGCGAAGCACGAGTGTGGTGAGGAGGAGAGTGTAGCGGATAGGAGGATGGGTTCGGGTGTGAATACGGCCCAGGCGGTTCGGGTTTTGGAAATCGGGTTGTTGTGCACTTTGAACGAGGATAAGGGTCGGCCCGAGATGGATGAGGTGGCAGAGTTGCTGAGCTCGGAACGGGCGGTTCCCGAGTTGCCAGCGAGTCGACCGGTTAGTTTGTTCCCCTATAGCAGCGCCACGGGCCTGTGCACCATACACGCGTGTACTCCTTTTAAGTGAGGCCGCGTGTCACATTTTTACTTGTACCAGAGTCCGAATCTTAGACTGCTATTTTTATTTCATCCGTTCACAAATAACAGTCAGTTATATGTTTTTTACCATTGGCCCTTGTAATTATAAAAACAATTTGATTTAAGAATAAGATATTAATGATCTTACGTGCTTAAAATTGTATGCAATGTCAAGGGTATAATCAAAAATTTTTACTGCATCTGTTACACTTATTGTAGAAAACAGTTCCGCTTTATAAAATAAACAATCTATTGTATTTTCACTTTTTTTTTTAATTCAAAATATTAGTTTCATATATGTCATATTAACTGTTTTGTACAAATTCTATCTAAAGTCTCAATTAAGTAAGGGAAATAGAATTCATTAATTGTTAGTCTTGCAACCGGTTGATTTGGTTCAAAATCGAATCGATTTATATCGAACCGATTGAATCCAATAGTTAATTTACAAAATCGAAACGAACCGATTCATTCAGAAAATTGAACCGAACCAAACCGAATTTGGACTAGTTTGAATCGGTTCGAACCAAAACTATTAATAAATAAATACATATATTTAGTTAAAAATAAAATTAATTTTTGAAAAAAAACTTAACTAAAAGAAAATTAAACATCTTTTTAAAAATAAAAAATTAATACTTAACTAAATCGATACCTATAACTTACATGTCTACATCTAGATATACAAATAATGAGTATATATATATATATGTATAAGATTTTAATACCAGAGACGAGCAGCCAGCGAGAGAGAGATGAATAAGAGAGAGAGAGAGAGAGAGAGTAACCATAGCAGTGAGAGAAACCACATGATAGAAAGAGTGAGAGTGAAAAAGAGAGAGAGAGAACTCTGAGAGAGAGAGAGAGAGAGAGAGACGTGAGAGAGAGACAAAGAGTAAGAGAGGGGTAAAAATGTCCAAAAGGTTATATTTTGCAAATATTGTTAAATGAAGGTTATTTACTTAATTTGGTGTGTTTGCAAGGTCATTTGCTCATTTTCCCATCTCCCTATCATCTCCATTCTGCTGACCATCCAAACATTATTTTAATTCTTATCAGATTTGATGGGAATAATTATTTTACTTAGTAACACAATATGTGTCGTGCCCTAAACACTAAAAATAAATTGGGTTTTGTTACTGGTTCTCTACGAAGGTCTGATGATAATATCTTGATTGATGCTTGGGATCGTTGCAATGATGCTACTCTTTATTGGCTTTATAATTCATTTGCTGATGTACTCGTACCAGGTTTATCTTATTGTAATACTGCGAAACAACTTTAGGATGAGTTAGCCACAAGTTTTACTCAAGACAATACTGCTGAAATTTTTCATATTGAAAGGGATATTGATGAATTAACTTAAGGCAATAATACTATTACACAATACTATACTAGTTTGATGGCTCTTTGGGAAGAGTTAGAAATAATTGATGCCCCCGAATTGATGACCCTGAATCATGCACATGCTATAGTTATTGTTGCAATACGTATAAAAATTTTCTTGCTAAAACTTTTGCATGAAAAGTTTTTAAATTTCTAATTGGGTTGAATGAATCTTTCCATCATATACGTCATTTTATATTGGCCATGTCTCCACTTCCTGAATTGGGTAAGGTATATTCTACGGTGCATAATGAAGAAAATTAATATGATGTGAAAGTTATAGGCTCGGAAATAGAAATAATTTAGACTTGGTTGTGTCTCGAGGTGGCCAACCGAGTCACCAGCAGAACTAGCCTCGTGGAATTGGCCCAACCCTTGGTAGTTAGCAGGTCTAGCTGGCTGGTTAGGTTTAGTCAGTGCCCCTTTCAATCCAGCCTGGGCGTGGGCTGCCAGTAAACTTGGGACCATCTCGGCCGGATATAGATACATGTACTTTTCCTACTGCTAATGCGATTCCTACTATTGCTTGTGAGATTTGTGACTCTATTGGGCATGGAAAAGATTCTTGTTTTATATTGCATGGGTATCTGGAATGGTGGACTGGGTGAATGTTGACCTTAGATTATGTGGCACGTCGTCATGCCAAGAGAGCTATTATTCGTGCTATGCAAGGCTCTTCACTTCATGTGAGCATTGCGAAATATGAGCCTTCCCCATATTTTATTCCTATGGCCAATTTTGTTGGTATCACTTTATCTAATTCTTTTACTACTAATTGTAGAATTATTGACATAGGAGTCTCACAACACATGTCTTGTCGCCCACTTACTACCACCAATGCTTAATTTGGGGTGAGGATTTCCAAATATGTGAATGTCACAATGGGCACTCCCTCTTTTTCTTCCATCCTCGTTAGTTAGCTTACTAAAAACTTGAATTTAACTATTATTTTTTCTCCCACGTCTTGTATTTTTTAAGATATTATGACCCAACTGTAGATTGGATTGGGTGAGTATCGTGACGACCTGTATATCTTTAAGCCTGCCTGGAATGCCACCGCCCGTCAAACTCCACCGCTTTTGAGCTATGGCATTCAAGGCTAGGCTATTTATCCAAATTTAGTTTACCCCACTTTATCACTTTATTGCATAATATCACTTTATTGCATAATAATAGTGCCCATTTTCTTTGTGATGCTTGTGAGAAAGGAAAACACATTAGACTTAGTTTTTCTCATTTATCAATTATGAATACTACTATTTTAAATCGGATTTATGTAGACATTTAAGGTGGATATTCTTTATACTCTTCTGATGGCTAACATTATTTTTTGACTATTGTGAATAAATACTCGCGTCTTACTTGGTTTTTTTTAATGCACCACAAATATGATATTCTTTCTTTTATTAATTTTTTTTCTATGACATGTACTCAATATAATGTTGTCATTTGTCACATATGCACTGATAATGGTCCCAAATTTTATTATAAATGATTTTTTTTTATGATTACGGGGTGCTACACGAATCTACTTGTAATGATACACCACAACAAAATGGAGTGGCTGAACACAAACATTAATACATTTTAAATGCAACATATTATTTGCACTTTCAAACTAATTTATCCATTTCCTTTTGGGGTAAGTTTGTCCTTACCGTTGGTCATTTAATCATCTTCGTGTGCTTGGTTGCGTTTGCTATGCCCAAACACTAAAAGTTGATCGGGAAAAATTTCAATTCCGAGCTACTAAATGTATTTTTAAGGCTATCCAACGACTTATAAAGCTTATCGTACTTATGAACTTGAAAAGAAAAAGTTTTTTATTTTACACGATGGAACTTTCATGAAATCGTTTTCCCTTATCATGAGTATCTTCCCCTATTATTACCTATCCTCCTAACCTGACTTTTAATCCCTTTTGACTCTACCCATACACTGATCCCCTCACAGTTACTAATCCCGGGCCTAACCCTTCCTATCCCCCATCATAAATTCATCAATTGGAACTATACCGATAGTCTGGCCTGTACTGGCCCAACATGCTTCAACTGAGACCCAACTAGTTCAGTCGAAGTCCAGCCTAGTACATCTTCGGCCTAGCCTATAGTAGCCTCGGCCTAACCTACTCTAGCTGACCTTGTACTGGCCCAAACCACTCCAGTCGGCCCTATCGCGGCCCAACCATATCCCCGCCTACCGTGTTCTAAACGGACCATTAAACGTCCTAGCCACCTCACTGAATTTGATTGCCCAACTATCCCTCCTGACTCAATCATGCTTACTGATTTCAGCCCTGCGGCTACTAGTACGGTATACCCTATTTCTAGTTTTCTTTCATATTCCCGTTTCTCTTATTCTCACCTTGTTTTACTTAATTATGTAAATCATATTTCTGATCCTACTACCTATAGTGCTGCTATACAATATGCTCATTGGAGGGAGGCCATGGAGTTCGAGCTTCGTACCCTCGAAGCTAATCGAACTTGGACATTAGCAGTTCTCCCTCTTAGTAAAAAGCCAATTGGCTGTAAGTGGGTTTATAAAACCAAGTTGCATTCCGATGCTTATGTTGAGCGGTATAAGACTTGGTTAGTCACTAAGGGTTATACTCAGATTGAGGGGTTTGATTTCCATGATACTTTTACCCCAATGACCAAATTGGTCACGGTTTGATGTATATTATCTGTTGTCGTTGCTTATAAATGGAAGCTTCCTCAGTTGGATATACACAATGCCTTTCTTCTAAGTGATCTTGATGAGAAAGTATACATGTCTTTACCGCTAGGTTATTCATCTCAGGGGAAGATGCATGTTTGTCGTTTACACAAATCTCTCTATGGTCTCAAATAAGCTTTTAGGAATGGGTTTGAACAACAATAATTATAAATCTCTCCGAAAATAGCTAGTTGATCATCAAGGCATATAAAGGAGGTCTCAAATATGAGTTTGAGCAACAATAATTACAAGGCAATTCATCAATTTGCTCATTCTAGCAAGATCAAGTATTCAAAAAGCTCAAAAATCCACTTCAACTTTCATAAGCTATTGAAGTCCAAATCAAGCTACGCTAAGCTAAATTTCCATATCATTTTAGTATGTTAAATCTCTCTGAATTGTTCTAAAATTATTGTATCATATATCTTTGAGAGAGAAGGAAAAGGTTATAATTTCTCATATCCAAATTTTCTTTGAGAATCATTGTGAGGGTATACTCTAAAACTTGAAGGGTTATTTCAAGTGGAGTGATTAACACCCAAGAAGCTAATCGATGTTGTGTAATCGTTTTGTTAATATTAATGGAGCCTCAAGCGATTTGGTCTTGAGAGAGTGGACATAGGAGATCAAGGAAGATCTTTGGCCGAACCACTATAAACGAGTTTGCATCTCTTTTTCCTTTTCTCATTCTAATTTTAGTATTGATTGTTATGATTTGTATTAATTTTTTAAATCCCAATTCACCTCT
>MKEJ01065646.1:0-11771 GCA_001753735.1 Embelia ribes
TATTCCATTTACATTTTCAAATTAGTTTTACTGACCAATTCACTTTACCATGTGTATCAAGATGAATAAATGAAGGGTTTGATTTCAATAGGGTTAGAAAATAGGCAAACTGGGTTTTTAGAAATTGATAAGTCTTAGGATTTTATATTTGGAATTATTCCAGTTAGATTTTTAACATATTTTTTTAGTTTTGAGCCAATATTATACGCTTGGGTATGCTTGTAAATCTACAGTCTAATCTACGCTACCAGGTATATAAAGATGAATAATGAAAGGTTTTAATTTTATTTGGAGAAAGAATTAGGGAAATAGGGGTTTTCAAAAATTGAAATTTTTTATACTTTTTCTCTATGTTATTAGGTAAAATGGTAAATGATTGATCGTTGAAGCAACTTAATGTGTCATTTGTTTGGAATGATACAAAATACATTTTTTATTTTATATAATTCTAGAGTTGTGGGCCAATATTGTTTATATTGTGAAGGTTTGGATTCAAAATTTGGTGAGTGATGATTTTAGATCCTGTAATATTGGGACAGACCATATTCAGTAACTGATTACAATGAAATTCAGAAAATTAACATTCTTTTATCAGATTTCAAAAGAAAGCATGATCACTAAAGTTTGTGTACTTTTCTTGTTCTGGTGTATGGAAACTAATTGCGTATGCATTTGCTGTTTCTAAGCAGATATCCAGAATTGACCTCTGCTCGTTTCCGTCTTGGCATCTTTGAATTCTTTCTTGAAGGGTAATCGATGTCCACAAAGAAAGCTACACTTCTCACCGTCAATTCCCTCACAACTCTCTCTAAAGTACATAGATCATCCAATTCTTTAATTTCCGTGAGAGGCCTCGGTTTAGTAAGAAATGTCAATATCGCAACTGAAAGATTGGATCTTCAAAACCCTAATGGTTCTAATGGAGAAAATCATGTAGACTATCAGTTGAACCATAGCGGGTACTACAGTGATATCCTCAACCCTGAAAATATTCAGCTAAAGTCTGATGATGGGTATAGTCAGCAGTCGGAATACGGAGAAAACGGGCAATTTTATCAAAACATGAAAGGGTTTTACAAGGGAGACGGCTTAGGAGGAGGGTTCGAGCAGAACCCCCGTGTTCCATTCAAACAATACAGCAGAAATGTGAACTTAGGCGGAGACAACAATAGAAATGGATTAGAGGGAAACCCAAATGTTCAAAATGGGAATAATCCCAGTGGTTACTACAGGGAGTTGCAACAAAACTGGACAGGTCATGATATGAAGTTCGATGAAAAAAATGTTAGGCAAAACAATAGTTTCACCAGCAACTATTATGGGAGCAATGATGGCACACATTGGAAAGATCAAAGTTCGGCTGGTAATTACGATGGATACACGGGAATGTCGCAACAAAGCCATGAAAGCTATGACTGTTGGAACAATGATGGAACACGCTGGAATAATCAAACTTCGGCTGGTCATTACAATGGATACACCGGAATAACGCAACAAAACTCTGAAAGCTATAGTCAAAGAAGTGCCACTCATCATCAGGGCACAGGTACCCCGTATGTTCAAAATGGGTATGTGATGCAAAATAGTAGTGGGGGTGGTCAAAACCCTAGTTCGATTTACAATGCTAGTGGTGGGCAATATCCGAATGGCTCAAATGAGTCTCAGAGTGGAATGATGGATCCTCCATTGTCGAATAATACGGAAACTGGTGCGGAATGTTACAATGGCACTATTGAGGAGTTGGATGATGTGTGCAAGGAGGGGAAAATGGAGGAAGTTGTGAAGGTGTTGGAGCTATTAGCGAAGAATCAAATACCCATTGACTTGTCCCGATACTTGATGTTGATGAAGGCATGCGGTGAGGCCGAAGCTTCCAAAGAGGCAAAAGTCATTCACATGCACCTCCTGAGATCATCTTCTAACTTAGAAATCAGCACTTATAACAAGATTTTGGAGATGTATGGAAAATGTGGAAGCATGGATGATGCGGTTACCGTGTTCAATGAAATGCCAAAGCGAAATTTGACTTCTTGGGACACCATGATCACATGGTTTGCAAAGAATGGCCAAGGAGAGCTTGCTATCGAATTGTTTACTCAATTTAAACAATCAGGACTAATACCCGATGGGCAAATGTTCATTGGTGTGTTTGCTTCTTGTAGTGTGGTGGATGATGTCATCGAGGGGATGTATCACTTTCGCTCAATGAGAGAAGACTATGGCATAGTACCAACCATGGAGCATTACATGAGTGTAGTCAATATGATGGGAACAGTAGGGTACTTGGATGAAGCATTGGAGTTTATTGAAAAAATGCCTGTTGAACCGAGTGTTGAAGTTTGGGAAACTTTGATGAATCTAAGTAGAGTTTATGGGCATGTTGAGCTTGGAGATCGTTGTGCAGAACTTGTTGAGCTTATGGAACCCACACGCTTGCATGATCAAGCTAAGGAAGGCCTTATACCGGCAAAACCTTCCGACCTTGCAAAAGAAAAGGAGAAGAAAAAAGCAGCTGCTGGAAATCTTCTTGCCGTTAGGAGTAGAGTTCACGAATACAGGGCGGCGGATAAATCACATCCCGAGACAGAGAGGATCTACGCATTGCTTAGGGGAATGAAGGAACAGATGAGAGAAGTGGGTTATGTGCCAGAGACGAGATTTGTACTACATGATGTAGACCAAGAAAGTAAAGAGGAAGCCCTTCTTGCTCATAGCGAGAGACTGGCTGTTGCTTATGGTCTCATGAGCAGCCCAGCTCGTTCTCAAATGCGGATAATCAAGAACCTTCGCGTTTGTGGGGATTGCCATAGTGCCCTAAAGATCATCTCCAAGCTAGTAGGCAGAGAACTTGTTATTCGAGATGCTAAAAGGTTTCATCATTTCAAAGATGGATTGTGTTCTTGCCGAGATTATTGGTGACATAATTTATTTCTTGAGGTACTATATAAGTTTCTAAAAAGATTTTGAGATTATGTTGTTATTTGTGACACGTAGTGAACACAAATTTATTTTCTTAAGGAGTTCACGTTTTGCACTGACTATATTGATGTTCAGATTGTGTCCAAACACTCAAAGTTGCTTGTTTGAATATCTTATCACAAGCTCTCTTGTGCTGTAATTGTTTTTATTGAAACATGAATTGTTTCTTTACTTATGGAAATAGTTGGTAAAGCGACTGGGTTATTACTGGTTATTTTGTGGCTAAACAGTTTATGAGCGTATGCTGAATGGCAAATTATTTAGGAGTCAATAAAAACCTTTAAATACGATACGTTATGTTCTTCTTATGCTCTTATTTGAGTTCATTGGTCGATTTAGATGGAACAGTTGTAGAAGTTTATGCAACCTTTGAAGTGAACCATAGAACTTTTTCTGTTGTTTCCCTTTATTTATTGGACAGTGGTTATGGATGAAATGGAAATACATACAACTGGGCATTCTTTTGTCTATTGAACTCTTTGAAGAGTAAGAATTAATTTCCATGCTAGTTGCGAGTCTATTACTCATGCTAGAAGATGCATAAGGAAGATGTGATTTCAGCTAGATAATTGAAATCGTGAGCATATCAAGGTTATGTCGTTAATGTACCAGGATGATGTGATCTTTAGATGAACAAACAAAATAATAGAGAGCATATAACATAATTTTAGAGTTTGGTGTTTTCTAAATCACTGTTGATTAGGTTAGGTCTAACAGGACTACACATTTGCTCGGTTTGATCTTTATCAGACTTCAAATAAAGTTGAGTTCTTATATTTGTCTATAAATCGGGTCTTATAAAATCATAGTGGTCAAATTTTAGATGGCTTCTTTTTATTTTTATTTTTAATGGATTGTAGCCAGCTCTTTGATCTTCTGCAATTTGAAGAAGAGTTAGGAACCATGTTGAAGCATAACTCTGCTTGATTACAAGGGTGGTTGTGGGGACCTTTTTGAATGGCGTCTTATAATATCATATTGCTCAGATTTTAAATGACTTTTTTTTTTCTTTTTTATTTAAATGGGATGCGTAGCCTGCTCTTTGATCTTGTTCAAGGAGTGAGAGGATCCATGTTGAAGAATAACTGTACTTGATTATAAGGGTTTCTGTAGGAACATTTTTTAAAGTTGTGGAATGGGATTGTAAGGGAGTAGTTGTTACTTTACTCATCTTTCTCATTGTTGTCTGGTATCTTCATTAGTGGTTATCTTTACAATTGTCCAAACACCGGTATCTTGTTACTTTTTTTGATGCACTTGGTAGAAATTAGTGTCATCGTTAATTGCATGTAATTAGTACATTAACCTACTGCCACTTGGAACTTTAGCTCCAGAAATCATTCCTTGTAGTATTTCCTTCTGTTTCTTAGCCTTTATGATAATGGCGAATGGGTGTAAAGTTGATTCGTCTTGAGATAAATACTTGCTTTAGTTTTTTATGCTGATTACATGCTGGACTTAGCTGCTCTTTATTGGATAGCTTTGATTGAACTATAGTCTATAGGCATCAGAAATGCGCAAAGTTAGTCTATTAGCCATCTCCTGTGCTTATATTATTAGCAGACTTTTGTACTACTTGAGGGTTTTTACCCGAAGTTAAATACTTGGAGTGAGACTTCAATCTAACTATGATAGAAATTTTGGTCTCTGGATTTGACAAACTGTGTGAAAAAATGCAGCAGCAAATTTGAAACTTTTTTCTCCAAGTGGTTGAAGAAAATTGATATATCTTGCTTATCTAAGTTAATAAGTGTTATGAATGGCTTTCTTTCTTCCAATTTTTTTTGTTAGACATGGAAGAAACTAAGAATGCGCGTGGCGGTTGTCACTGACTCACTGCAAGACAACTTCAGACTGGAAAAAGGCCAAATGCAGTTTGGCTAAAACGAACACATAGTTGTAGAATATATCTTCAATATTATGCTATTAGGACAGAAATTGTTAAGAAAAATGCGATCAAAATGATTGGAAGTATTTTTTGGGCTGTTATGAGACACTTTGTTCTTTGCTTTGCTTTTTGATAAGTCAATTCATGAGAGTAGCATTAATTTGGAAGTACCTTCCAAGACTCTGTCTGCATTGGTTATCACCACCTTTATGTGTGTGTGACTATAAAGGTTGGAGTATTTAATTTCTTTCCTTTTTATTTTTTCCTGCAGATGGTGTTAGATTGCTGCTGCATTTGATGATTTTTATCTGATGAAGCAATGGCCAATCGGATCTGTAGTTTCATACTTTACTGCTGCATATGATGCATACACTGCCAACTTGATTTTACGAGGTTGTACTCCGTAACCAGAGTTGAAAGGGCTATAAGGAATTGATCATTATTCTCCGCAATAAGAGTCGAAAAGTGATATTCAGTGGACCATATTCATATTAGGCTCACTTTCATTTGTATCTCTCTGGAATATGATGTATGCTAGTTCATGATTTGTGGCCTGTTGTAAGAGAATGAGTGAGCCGATAATTATGTTTGTGTTTTCAGGACTATTGATGTGGATTACGAGTCGGTTGATATTTCTAGCAGTACGTGCCTACTATGTGATACGTAGTTGTCAATGGTACATCATAGTTTCGGGATAGTGATTTATTGTAGATTCTCCAGACGGCATCTTATGTTATATAAATAGTTGGTTATACAGAAACAGTGAAAACTTGGGTAAAATATTTCACCATCCCGCGGAAGCATGCTTGGAATCTGTTTTTCAAGAGAGAACCAATGATCAGTTGTGATCCGATGCTTTATCGTCTATGTACTCGTATGCTGTGTGAACTCCAGATCTTGCATATATGAGTTCAAGCTTTATCTACAGATGTAAAAAACAAGCCGCAAAGAATTAAGCTCAATTTCTCTCGAGACTTGACTATCAACTATAATTCTTCAATTTTGGTCGTATCCTACAATTTTGGTCACATACATGAAACATGATTAGTGAAAAGATGCAGTCGAGTAGCAATACAAGTAAGTGAAGAACATTAACTTTCTAAGCAAGGGCCGGTAAAGGTGAAACAACAAAAGCCAAGAGGATCCACTTTCTAAGTATGGATGTGTATGTTTCCATGCACGACAAGTGATAAAATTTTGACCCTGGATCTGTCTGGTTGAGTTTTTCAAATGGTTTGAAAACTTTTCTTTTTTAACTTTGACATTGTTTTTTTAAATTTAAAAGCTCATGTTGATTTAGGTTCTTCAAAAGTACAGTGGAGTACCAGTGTTTTTCTTAAAGGACAAACCTAGTGCATGGCTTCCACATAGCAGATTAAGCGAGGTTCAATCTCCAGTTAAGTTTTTGTAGGTTGAAAAATTGGGAACTCAAAACAAGTTCCATATAAAAGTGACCCAGAGTGTTGTGTATTTAAGGGCAAATTGGAATTTTGAGGAAAATTTGAAGGAAACTTTTGGTTTCACGGGGCTAGCAAACTACAAACTTACAGATTATGGAAATCTTTGCCTGACAAACTGCTTTTAGGCAACGTCAAGCCAGAACTAACCTTCACCGATCGATTGCATTTGATTTCTGTAATCTTGTTGTGCTAAATGTTTTAGTTTTTTCTGAACTCGTTATTTTATATTTGGATTTATGTTCGTTGTTAAGATTTGGTAGTTTAGATTGTTATTATTGTTTGGATGGTTTTAGGCTTTCTGGTGAAGTAAATTTCCAACTTTGTCATAATAAGTATCTGATTATACAGAAGAACAGATTTTATCCATCGCCTTGTCTTCTTCTTTTCCTTTCGGAATGGATCTCACTATTTATGGTCTTCTGTAATCCCCTCATGATTTTACATGACAGCGTTCGTTTTTTATCTCTACAAATGCAGTTTTGTATCTCAGCCATCCCATGTTCTTTGATGAGCAATGATCACTGTCGTTGTTGTTCGCTAAGTCCACTGTACTTTTGGTTAATATGGACTACCTCATTCGGACCCCGTAAGTCAGCTTCTTTTAGATTGTTTCTTTTAGAATGATGTCTTTTTTTTTTTTTATTTTTTATTTTACCTCGAAAGAATTCAACTCTTTCAGATGCATATGATAATACTTTTTTAGCTTCCCGATTGAGCCTGATATTAGATTCCTCTATTCTGAACGCTTGGCGGATGTAAAGAAGAATCAAACCCTAACTATTTGAAGTTGAATTTGTAAGAATGTCGAGTTGCTCTTTCTGACCAGTTTTTATAATGATTTGGGCTTTATTTATTTTGTTTTTGTTTAATTGCCTAGCATTCAATTTTGAAATCAGCAAGATTCATCTCTTATGGAATTGGATGATGTTTCATCTGCCAAAGTCCTTTTGATCTCTACATGTCGCCTACCAGACTTTTTATAGTCCTCTTAAAAAGGTTTGAGTTAGTTTATTTTCTCCGGTTGATGGCATAACAAGGGCTTGCTTTTGAACTCAAGAATTTGAAATCGTAGAATGAGGTTTCTAGATAAAAACACTAGTTTTAGGTTACTTTTAAAGTTGCACCTGAAGGTATTTTTTGTATCTGATGTCTTCAACTCTATATATAGATCTCAAGTATCAATTACAAAATTTAGTTCCATCAGGGGACTTTTCTCTGTTTATTTTGGGACTTGTGTAGAACAATCATAATAAGGGTCGTCATGATTCAGATAACCTAACTTTCCGGTAACTAGATAAAGGATTTTCGAGTTCACTTAGAAACAAGCCCAGTCGTAAAGCCAAATGTCTGTTAAGCATCATGATATACCGTCTTCGTTTTCGTGGGAGCAAATTGGTTTACACTTATCGGTGGTACGTTTCTTTTCTCCCTGCTTAAAAGACTTCGATATGGGTAGGAAATCAATCTTTGAAATAAAAATTGTGAGAATATTTGACATAGAGACAAATAACTGACAAAGTATAATATTGAATAACTTAAATTTTCTCCTTAATTCTGTTAAAACAGAACCCACCCAAATTAAAATCACAACATTTCAAGATCACATAGTATACCTTGATAACTAATACATAGCCATGTTGAAGCTTAGCCTTTCACTCCTCACAAACCAACCAAAATATATATTTAGTACTAGTATACTTAAAACCTCTCACATCCGTCGTGGCTTGGCACGAACACTGAGCAGCCTCACGTCATCGATGATGGGCCCACAAAGGGAGGAGAAGTCGTCGCTCCTCATCTGATAGAACGTGCTATAGAACATTAACCGTGTCCTCGTAGTAGAGGCCACAAACCTAAGCACCGCGCGCTTATACCCTCCTGTGCCCTTAGACTCGTAAGGCACTTTGACAGTGCTCCTTCCGGCAAAAGCCTCGACTATCATGGAGCCTTTGCACGAGTTGCTAGCATCACCCACCGCAAAGAATAGGTCGTACGTCTTGCCGGGGATGGTACGTGCTACCTGGGCAATTGCACTTTCTTTGCCCGCCACGAGCTCCACGGCACGCTTGCCTTGTGGGACCGCGAAGTGGTCGGAATCGATGTATTTGACAGCTTTGAGGGATTCAACCATCCAACCGGGAAGCGGAGAGTGGTCGTCTTCAATGTTGGGTGGGATTAGGACTCCCCATGACGTGTTCGGGAACACATATGGCCCTTCCTCGAAATCGCCATTTTTTAGTATGTTCTCTGCGCGAAAGAAAATATCCGTTACATATAAATTCTTGAAAATAATTAGTGTTTTATCATAGTCAGAAGTGTAGGCTAACCAAATAATAGGTAGAATTCGACACAATTCGAACATCCCCCAAAACCCCTTAGGATTAAGTTCTAATTCTGTAAAGACCAAATCATGAATGAGTAACGTCATCCCCCTAAAAAATCAAAGTCTTATTGAGCTTTGTAGTTATCGGGTTCACGGGTTTCTGCTTATTTTACAATCCATTAGCGGACAAGGCGTATTCTGATTCACCTCGTTATTTATGTATAGGCAATGATGTTACACTTCTCAGACTTTTGATCTCCTTTCTAGAATTGCAAAAGTTTGTAAGACATTCTATATAACTTATGAGACTATAAAGTGAGCCTAAATTGATAATGAAAGTCACAGGACAATGTCCCCACTGTAATTAGTTCTACAACAATAACCAGTTGTAAATCTAGCTAATCTGAGCTGGATAGGGTATAGTTTCTCTAAATTTCCCCCAACTCGTTATTCAAACTTTTCCCCAATAATAATAATAATAATTTCTATAAAATTTCGGAGTTTTATTGTTTATCGTTAATTAATATCTCGATCACAAAAATTGTACAAACGACATACAAGTACAATCGCAAAAGTTGTAATGGCTCAAATGCGACAATAGCGTTAAAAAAAATTATTTTCTTAGTGTCCCGAAGACAACTCAGGAAGGAAAAGTAGCAATCAGACAACATAGTGTCTAATGATTTAAACGGGACCGCATCGATACACTTACAGTCGTCTAATAAGCTTTATAATCAAATCCAACGCTTAGAAACATGAAATAATACAATTCCCAATTATATTGAAACGTACTCCAATTAAAATTATTGGAACCTCTCTTCTGCCCATATGCTTATTTTACCAAAAAAAAGTCAATTGTTGAGTTGAAATAAATGCAGAGATAATACAATTGTGGTAAAGGCAAGAGGACCAAAATAAAATACACTTCCACATTATGTATTGACAAAAGTTTATGTAAAGGGTATCATTATTTTTACACGAGTACTAGAATAGCTATGTGTTTGGTGGACCCATTAAGAAGTGGTCCAAATTGTGCTCTTATTTAAATATGTAAAATATAGAAACAGTCCATTATTATTCACCATAAATGGAAGTAAGCTTTAAATTTATATATTTACCTTGTTACTCTAACAAAAGTAGATCCAAGTATTTTGTCCTTGCAATTAATTGGCCTTATTTAAGAATCGAGCAATTGATGTATACATGTGATTTTGGAAACTGAGAAACAAAAATTGACTGGGATGGTGTTATTAAAATGTTATGAGCTCAACAACATCCAAATCTTTGTGTGGAACATAAGAGTAAAATTTCGTTTTTTTATTCTGATTTTCAGTACGGATACGACTGTGACAGGGTGACCAAACAATCTTGTAGATCTTCAAAATGTGAAGTTTTAAATTGAGCATTGTTAATGATGAAATTCTCCAAAAACAATTTGAATAAAAATTATCAAACACAAACTCTATCAGTAGGAGTTTATATTAGTGCTTGGAGGGCTAACGTTGTTCTATTGCGAGTTTTGGGTTAGAAAATAGTTTCAGGCTCAATGGAGCACTCTAAAACCGCCTTTTAAACCATACATTTGTTGCGACTCGCAACATTTGCTTACTCAAATGAAAACAGAACTTACTATTGGTGGCTCTTGGAGGGTTGAGTACCCTAATGGCGATTGAGTCGACAAGGGGCCCGCAAGCCGGATCCTCCTCCTTGCCCGTGTTATGAATAACAATCTCCGACACATCCACCTCTGCCTGGAACCCCCACGAGTACGAGTCCCACCCGTTGCTGCTATACAGCGTCTGCATCGGCAGGACCCCAGAGTCGGGGGCCACCGACACATTGAGCTGCTCCTCCTGGGCGCACGTGCGGGCTGCGCTAAACGTAAGCGCGTAGTACAATCCCTTGGTGACATTCACCCTCTGCTTGATCGAGGCCTCATTACCTAGCCTCACCGCAGCGGCCCCCTCGGGTACCACTAGTAGCATGTCCCCTTGCTTTTGGCCAGCTTTTATGTACTCGACGAATCCCGTGATTTCCCATTCGGGTATGCCATTTTTCTTTAGGACTTCGGTGCCTTTCAAATCGGCCGGTTTCGGGGCCAGCTCGAAATTTCCATTTGGGAGTAATCCTGGATAAAAGGGAGATTTAATTCTGAAAACAACGTTTAACCACTTGAATTTAGTACAAATGAAATACTTTAAAGTGATTTCAATTCGGTATACCATTTATCTACTGCACAAAGATATAACTAGAGTTGAAAGCATTTTCATCTTTTCGATAAAATTACAATTGAGAGTTTTAACATGTTAGGACTAAAACTTTAATATTTTGATATGTTAGTTTCTAAACCATAATCATGGGAAGATGCAAAGAAACCCTATATATTTTGTGAACTATATACACTACGTCAAAAAAATAATAATAAAAAATAAAAATTCACTATGCACTATGAGTGTGGGCCAAAAATTTAGACTAGATCTCAGCTGCTTGGACTAAGTTCAAATAAAATTATAGCAAAAAATTGACCTGTATAATTTAATTAATTTAAACTACATATTTCTCTATCTAACTTATAGAATAATCATATACATTTCATTTAATAAGTTACAGGTGAATTTTGAGTAAAAAGTTGCTTTTTGATACCCTATCATTTAAAGTTTTTTAGCACACAAGGGGTAGTTTTGGTCATTCAAAATATCTGCTGAGTGAGTTCAATTAATTTAGTAGTGACAGCTGGGAAATTTAATGATACAATTCAGACATATCACTTTCAAGGCAAATCCAGAAAAGTAGCTTCAATTTAGTACTGACACATTAAATTGTTTTCATACCCTCCTTTCATCATAGACCTAACTTTTTCCACATTAAGACAATATTTTTAGCCAAAAAAAAAAAAAAAGATTGGGGCCCAATTTGAGATTATTTTTCGTTATTTTTTATTTATTTATTTTTTCTTAAAAATTACAGTATGGGATATTTGGTAAATTTTAAAATATCTATTTTTAATAATTTGTTTTTATTTTTTTAAGAATACTTTTAGAAACAATATTAGGAGTGTTTTCAAAATTTTTTTCTATTTTTTAATTAATTAATTAATTAAATAATTTCAATTATATTTATT
>MKEJ01065651.1:0-16761 GCA_001753735.1 Embelia ribes
AGACGTAAGATTGAAGTTTGACAAATTTGTCTCAATGACGAGAAATAAGATACGATAATGAAATTCGATAAAATTACCTCAACTCGTAGGCCTCGTAATGGCGATAAAGAAGTATTGAGGCCTCGAAGCCAACCAAACCTCGATACTAGATAAAATCACCCTGCCTTCTATACCCAATAAATGATCTAAAAAACGAATATAAATTGTCATGCACATACATAAGAAAATGATCCTCCTAAGATAAAGAAGAAGAATATGAACTTTACTTTCTCGTACAAACAATGCATGGAAATCAAGGATTTGGAAATGAACACGACAAGAATCGAGACTTATGTTAAAACGCTCTCCTTGCTCTAAGGAAGCCAAAAATCCAATTTGTTTTCATGTCCGAGCTCGGGAGCTAGATGATATCACAAGTTAAAGCTTGGACCTCCTATTCACCTCTTTTTTTCTCTCTCTCTTGTCTATTTTCGGAAATGGGGAAGAAATGGGTCAAAAAGGGTGTTTTAAAGTCAAAAAGTAATAAGGTCCACGACCTTTTCCACACTAACTGGGTGTACCGGTACACTACTGTGTACCGATATACCAATTTATGTGCTGACTTCCAGTGAGTTCTGAACGAATATATTGGTCTTTATACCAGTACACAGATTTAGTGTACCGGTACACCTTTGTGTGCTGGCATACCCCTCGGTATGCCGGATTTCATTGAGTTCTGAATCAATTTAAAAGGTTTGTGTATCGGTATAAAGGCTTAGTGTACTGATACTCCCTCTGTGTACTGGTACACACCATCTGTATATCGGAACTTTGGCTAAAACTTAATTTTTCCACTAACAACCAACCAACAAAATTTTCTATCGGAGCGTTGTCCCGCAAGGGCGGGCTCCCCCTGACCCTACGACCTGACCGAGCAAGTCGAACCCCATATAATTCTGTCGAAATGGCAACTAGGGTCATAGTATAAAAACAATGATGCAATTATATTTCATAATCGTATGCCATAATACCGCCATGCATCACCATATACTCCATGCATACCATGCTACAATCACGTTATATAATACATAATAATAATATTATATAATATTATTAAATTGCGAAAAAATTTATCTAAATTTCCAGGATGTTACGAAATAACTTAAATGTGTCGCATTATACTCTTAGTTAATACAGTTTTAAGGACTAATCAGTTTTCTTAATAGACACTCCTAGCAATATTTAAATTCATATACTTGAGAGAATGTTTTCGTGGTGATAAACCTCTAGGTTAACCTACCCAAGAGGCTAATCAACGGAATAGATTATTTCATTTTCGTCTAAATCATAAGCACACGAAAAGAAGGCATTAAGACGAACAATTAGAAATCGTTTTTGTCATATAGTAACTTGTCACCCGATACGTACAACGGGCATATTACCATTTACATTTGTGCGTGACCATCATTTTTTTATTAAAACCAAGCCATATGATAGTTAGAGGGTTACAACGAAAAATATCGGGTATTTTCCTACTAATTATATTCCGACTATATCCCTACCAAGAACATCCATAAAAAAAGAGGGTGTAATTTGATTTTAAAAAAAAACAACAATTGTTACTTACAAAATTTGCACCCTTAACAAAAATATATGCTACTACATTTGCTTCAAATAAGTATTTTAAACCTCATTTTAACACTTGTAGCTCTGCCATGACAGAACTACGCTTACTAAGACTCTGCATAAAACCAAAGATAAAATTGTGGTCTTGCATGATCCTTAAGAACTCCGCTAGCTCTGGATTATAGTGAAGAAGAAGGAACGACTCCATCGATATTAAGTTTAACAGAAACCGGGAAAGGAAGATGCCATCTAATACTAATTGCAATATATACGCGAAGATAGGCCTCAGGGGACCGATAGCCCAACCCGTCCTCAATTCATTCCCATATCGCCCGCAACTCGTACGATATTACGCCCACTTATCTTTATACACGTGTCCTTTTTTGAGACGTGACTGTCCTAAACTGAGAGCTCACAAGTTAAGTTTACCCTCCACTTTCAATGCTACGCCCTATCGCAGTGGATAAATCTTTCCTACTTTTTATTTATTTATTTGTTTATTTATTTTATCCATTGTCTGGTTGGTGCGAATATAAAGTCCAATTTAATTTGTTGAAGAGTATATGGTCCTTTAATTTCAATTAAAATAGCAATCGGACATGTATTTTGAACAACTAACACAAATAGTCCTTAGTATTTGCACAGAGTCACTTAAATGATGAATCATTTCTATTCACCAATGTGTAATTTAGTTAGGGATAACGTTGGTATAGTCATTGGTGGACTCATGGGTGGGCACAAGGTCATTACCTCCTTGGTATCAAAAAATTGTACATTATAAGTGAATAATATTTTAATATTTCGTGAAATGTCAACCATGCAACGCTCTTAGAAAAAAAAACTAGTTCTTCTATACAGAATAATTGGACTTCTACCTCTGCACAAAAATTATAAGTTTGTTACCGGATATATTTTCGTACTTTGAGTACTTTAGGGTCTTTAATATGAGAATAATAAATAATAAAAGTATTCACACTAGTTTTTCTCATTTAATTTTTACATCCCCCTTCTATAAATCCATTTTTCCTATTAGAAATTCCAATTTTAAAATTACTCATACCAGTCATTCTATAAAATTTGTAAAACATTATTACAATAATTATATATCATATTATAAAATAAAAAAATACGTTTTTTCGAATCGTAACTAGGGTGTCATAAATTTTTTGAAAAAAATATTTTTTTAATTGAGAAATTATGAATAGTAAATTTTTTCATTGAGTAACCTAATATAAACTTTCTAAAAAAATTTCTAAAAATTGAAAAATATAAAAATATTAGTATGATATAATTCTCACTTTTGATTTCTTAAATGAGAAATGAAATAGGAGAAAGATTCATTTAGTGGGAATGCTCTGACAAGGACGAAATAAGTTGCGTTTCTTCAAAGATAGGTACCAAACCTGTCACACTTCTCAAAATATGGTGATTACTAATGTTTCAATTGAAACTACGAGGATCAAATATAATTTTTGTTGAAACTATATAATTCACCGTCTCGTCGTCTCTCTCTCTCTGTATATACATACATACATACATACATACATACATATATATAGATATATACATATATATATCGCCGTAAATTGAGAGGCTCAAATGCAGATTGGGAATATGAAGATGAAAATTTTAGTGAATCAGTTAAACGTTTTGTTGATATATATATGTTGTTGTTGTTGTTGTTTGCAGTAGGAGGTTGTAGCGAGATCGATTATGTACACTTATTTTGTCGAGTATTTAGTTTGAGATTTCTTTTATGTAATGCTGGCACTGACCTTTCTACTTTTTTTGTATTTCCACGACGATTATGTATATTTATTTTGGAGGTGGACTACAGTTGCCACCACATGTACTGTAGTTATTATTTTGGAGGTTGTACATATATCAGATTTTGTTGTATATGGGAATCGTGACAATATGAATGGCTTATGTGTATATTTTCATATTCATATCGATGTTATTGATTTATTTTCTTGCCACAATCAACATATCACGTCCCCGGATTTTTATGGAGAAATTCGGGGCGTCATAATTTTAGATCAATTTAAGGTAAGGGCTAAAACTATGAGATGAGATGAGTTAATGTCATAATTTCGAATAATGGTTGCTGGAGATGTAATAGTAACAGTTAAAGTGGTACAGTTTCATATGTAATGAACGTATTTTATTCCTCAACTCATGGACTTCTACAGGGCTCCATAGCCGTTTGTAATAGCCTATATAATGCCATAGCAATCGATATATCGAAGGTGGTATTTGAAATTTTTTCCAAGAGTTATATCGGTCCGTAATGGTTTTTGGTCGGAATGAGTAGCGTCTAAAAACTTCCGTTAACAATCTAACGTGATTTCTTATTTTATTCTATTTAACATACCCAATTTATTGAGATATTTAAGGCTTGGATGACGATGGTGATGATTTCTCTTCTCTATTATCATTCATTACATTTCCTCTACTACTTATTGGAATAATTTGATTTAATTGGATCAGTTAAAAACCCGTAGCTGATTATAATAGATGAAAATGATGTACTGGTTAACTTTGAGGGGATGGTCTAAAGCTTTTTTAGGGGAGTTGATGGTTTAAATGAAGCTTTATTGAGAAAAAATTTTAATCAAAATTTGCTTGTAAACACAATTTTATTTACATTTGACAAAGGATGAACCTCAACAAAGGAAAAAATAAATGACAACCAAAAACCTGAAGATAAAAATACAAATTTGGTAAACATAGGCATAGTAATTGTTTTTTATTTTTTTTATGCAGGCCAATTTCTATAATTGAATGAAGATGGCCAAAGTATGAGTTTTAAGTTTTAGTTTATCACTTGGGGACGTTTTATTTACAAATTGATGGACAAATTAATATGGTAGATTTGGAATATTTATTATGTTAATATTTTATCTATTGTGATGGGATGCCATTTTAATTTTGTGAATGAGTCGTTATATGAAAATGACAATTTATCCAATTTTAAATTTGATGCCAATGCTTTCAATTTATCCTGTAGCCTAATACTAGTAAATATTATCAATTAGATTTATTTAGTTGGTTTCCTAATATCTTTTACCAATTAAAGTTTGCAACTAAAGTTTTGTGGATAAATAGTTTGTTAACGACACATTACTTGGCGACCGATATGCTAAGGTGATGATCGTTGAATTTCTTTGTTTTAGACCAGGAAATTGCTAAGAGAAATGATGAAATATCAAATGCAAAATAATATCTTTACGGCCAGTGTAACTACTGAATTTCGAGCCCTTTCGCTACATGGCGCATAATATCAAATCTTCAGGACCAATTATTTATAAAGAGTAACTCTTTGCGACAAGTTGCTAGTCGCGCATACGATACACGTCAAACCTATAGGAGTCAGATAGCGACTAATTTGCCCTCGTTTATAAAGACATTTAACCAGATTTAGACATCCGTCGACTACGGATGGTCACAAATGACCCTGCACTTGTCACTTTAGGAATTTTCTTCATCACATTTTAATATTCTTTAAAAAAACACACAAATTTCTTGTAAGGAACAAATGATTATATATGGGTAATAAACACAGAACATCATATAAACAAACAAAACGCCCAATATACCTGGAATCAAGATACTCTATATCGTATCCCGTTAATAAAGCAAAATCTCACGAAAAAATTTCTAGAGAAATTAATTTTCCCACAAATAAATTCGGGAAACCAAAGGGCATCTAAGAAAGAATGAATAGAAAAGCAAAAATATGGGCTACACACAACCATAGACATTTTATCATGGAAATTTGACTAGATTGGTTCTGAAAAGAAATATTGAAAATAACCAAAGAATACCTACCTCAAATCAGAGAAAGGTGAGATCATTGAAAAATCGACCTTAAATCATTCTTGAGTGCGACTATAATTTTTGCCGGTAGCTTTTGCTCCAAAAACCATTCACCCTTTTGCTCTGTTTCTCTCTTAAGTATTTTTGAGGCGGAGGAGAGGTTGTTGAAAAATATTAAAACGGGTTAAAATTCACTCAAAATAAAAATAAAATACTCGTAAGACCGATCGATTGGTAGCTCTCTAACATCCAACTAACAATCTGAGCAGTCACCGATTGATCGTTGATATCACGGATCGATCAATGACATTACAGATCAATTGATGATGTTACACCTACGATGATTAGACTTATTTCTAGATGTTACATAGCTAGCTATAAGTTCTAAAAAAAAATGTTGGTAAAGTATACCATTAGCATTTCAACATCGAAAATAGAGCTCTTTTTGTTCAATTTTGCTTCAATTTCTTTCATTTGCCTAGACATTATAACCAATCCGAGATTCAATTTATCAATGCAAGTTATGAGAAACAACTAAAATATATGGTAAAATTTTGTAACATAATGGGTTAGTATATAAGCAGTTGGGTTTTAGCAAGCAATCATATATAATCGCTTTTCTAGAAGAGAAGATAGAAATAATGAACAGTGGTTAAGGTCAAGCCCATCCATTAAGATGGTCCATCATAAAAGTTAACATATGTTTTATTTTCAAAGTTATTCTTTTTCTTTTACATTTGTAGCAGGCCTAATGTTCAGGGTTTTTTGAAAATCAGGAGGTGACAAAATTATAAGCGATTGTTACAATGCATATTCTATTTTAATTGTGAGAAATGAGGAATTTAAAAATATGTGGTTTGGCTTAGACTGGCTCAAACTTAATATCGACAAGAAAATGAAGACAAGCCATATGTATACGAAAAATCAATTAATTAGATTAGCTAAAAGCCTTTGTGCTGTACTCACTTCCAGTGCCTGCAAAGCTCTTGTTTTATACATTCATCGTTCCATCGATCATAGCTCACGAAGATTGTCAAGCCCGAACACACTCAATTTTCCCGCTTCAATATCTCACTCTTTGAAAGCAAGGACTAGGCTGTTCACTCAACTAGCTACATTTCTGTACAGGAAATGTCTGTAAATTAAAGCGCAACCAGAAACATCTATAGATCAATCTGGATGCTCGATCAATCACCCCAAATATTTGAAATATGCCATAAGAAAATATTGAATGAACACTACCAGAAAATATTTAAATAGAAGCAGCCAAATCCTTTTCGGAGGCTGTGTAAAAAGGCTTTGGAAATGAAATTTGAAACGGATCTTACGTCGTTATTTGAACAAATTATCTGACAAGGATAAAGTTGAACTGTTTCAAATCTAAAACGGATATTATCCATATTAAATAATTGAAATGGAACAATATCTGCTTCAAATTTGAAACGGATGTCAAATCCGTTTCAAAATGTTTTGTTTGTGTTGCCCAGAAGTTTATGAAAAATATGTTTCAAGAATTTTGATGATAACAAATCAATATAAAGGAAATAAACAAAGATAAGTGTCCGTAGTGGACTAATATTTAAAATGAGTTTATGAAGGAAAATATATGATAAGAACACAATCGAAGTGATATAAAGATCAATGATTAAAGAGACAAATAAATTTGAAAATTCTATTTCAAAGTTTAGCAAAAGAAGAGTTCAAGATATGTTCAAAAGTCATAATAACTAGCTCAGAAAGACCTTAGAACCTGTCAAGAGAATAATGAGCTTAAAACTGCATCCAAAATTTGGCTAAGGTACAGAACCGACTGAGAATCCCCCTCAAATCGATTGGGTGACTACTTAGCCGGTGGTAATGTTCAAGCCAAATTAGGTCCAGCCAGAAGATCCTCTCTGATTGGCTGGAGTTTCCTTAAGTCCGACCAACCGGTGGTAATTCAAACTAATGTGATTGAAAATTTGAGGTCTGCAAAAAGATGGAAAGAAATCAAATTTTAACGGTCACATGATTTTAAATTTCAAAACTCCTCTCCTATATAAAGTTTGCTCTATTTCTCAAGACAAATATAGAGAAACACACAAGATATACATTGAAAGAGAAGCAAGAGATCAACATTTCTAAGTTTGGTCTAATCAACCCCTGTATCCATAGCCTTTATCGTAAGATTAATACAATCCTTGAGTGATTCGTTTGTTAATTCTTTTGAGATGATTGTTGTAAGATTAAGATTTTTTTTTTTTGTCACATTCAAGCTCAAACTTGTAAGGTTTCTACCAACATTAAAAAGGAGTGGTTCGTAAACTCTCAAGGTAGAATCAATTTGAGTAACACCTGCGAGATTACTCATATACGGTTTGAGTAGCAGCCAAAAGCCTACTTGATTAGGATTTGAGTAGAACCTGTAAATTTACTTATGTATGGTCAAATCTACTTAGTACGGTTTGATAGCAACTTCAAATTATTCATTGCAACGATGAGATAGCACCCACAACTTATTTGGTAAAAGGTTTGGCTAGCACCCACAACCTATTTGGGCTATAAAATTATAAGGGAACCCAATGAGAACCTTAGAGATTAGATATAAGGGATCACATCGATCTTTAACCCAACCAGTATAAAAAATCTGGTATATTGTATTCTTTTTCCTTAACTATTTATATTTTGCATTTTAATTATTGTTAGATTTTATTGCACAAGTTTTTTAAAGAAAAATTTGAGGGGAATTATTATTAACAAAATATTTTTATTAGAAATTCAATTCACCCCCCTCTCAGTTTTCTATTCGGACTAACAAGTGGTATCGGAGTAAGAAAACTCGATAAAATATTTTTGGATTAACATCCTTGAGGCTCAATCCAATGGAAAACTTTTCTAACATGATAGAAGGACACTTCGTCACAAAACTATCATTTTTTAATGGAACAAACTATACTTATTGGAAAGTGCATATACAAATATTTTTTTAAAACTTTTGATATACAAACTTTTATAAGTATCACTTATGAATATGAAATTCCTGATTGGGCCATAAAAGTGTATAAATTAAGTATATACAATTGAGCCTTTAGGTCATTTATATAGCGATTTAGCATATGAAACTTGTTATATTTCGGTATTACGTGTTTTTATGTTAGTTGCTGGTTTATAAAGCTAAATGGGAAGATTTAAAGCTAATAAGTAAATTCTCATAGAATATAATATCAAGTACCATGTTTTGATGCTAATTTGAGGTTTGAAGTGTTAAGAAACTAGTTTTACGAAGTACAAAGTGAACAATTTAATCACTAGTTCGTTGAAATTGTTTCATAAACCAAAATCTTGAATTAAAATTTTGGAACAAATTTTGCTATCCAATTAGGTATTATTGGAAAGCTTGTTGAATTATCTTTACAACGGTTCAAAAAGAGAGCAATTCCGAATTTTTTTACAGTAAGTTATGAATTTTCTCGTGAATGAGTATAGTATTGTTGACTAGTCAACCACAGGAATTAAAGTTCAACATTTAATTTATATTATTAGTTTATTCCAAATCTGATTAGGAATTATCTCATTAAGGGTATTTTTATCTTTAATAAAATATAAAGAACAAAAAGGGTTTTTCAACCCTAATTTCCTATCTATTCTTTCATTTTTTTCTCTTGCCAAACTTTGGAGACTAAAGAGAGGACATAAGTTCCTCATCTCTCATTTTGTTTTCAATACAATTTTATGAGTTATTGTAAATTATTCTATTATTAATTAGTGTGATCATCTTATTTATGTGTTTGTATTTTTTTTCATGATTTGTTATTCATCATTTGTTATGTTCATCGTAGCTATGATAGGCTAGTTTCTTTTCTTGTCTAGTGGATGAAGATGGATTAACGAAATCTCCCTAACTTGTAATTGATGAGTATATTTTTAATAAACCTAATCTAAAAATTGAATTAGTCTAAAATATAGGATTTTTAACCTATCTGAGCACCTTAGAAATCGCCAAGGCATAATTAGGGTGTCTGACAATCACCATGTAAGGCCCCATTTATAATTATATAAGTGTCAACAAAAGAAGTAATAAATGAGTAAAAATGAGAAAAATGTCATGCTTAGTTACGGGAGTTATACACGTCCAAATAAGTTTCCGTAAAGTGTAGGATGAACTAAACATCCCTAGAATGTAATAAGGATCATTTCGGAGAATTGTCATCATTTTATGGGTTTGGGTTGAGGCAAAATTCTAGTAGCTCTGATCGATCCAACTGCAAATAATTGGATCGATCCAAAACCCGAAAGCAATCAATACAAGTGCAATTGGATCGATTGGACTACTTGCACTCAGAAAATAAGAAACACGAACAGACTTCATTTTACACCTAATAGATGAGGGAGAGGCGAAAATACCAAGGGAGAATCATAAAAAATACATAAGATATCACTTTATTTCCGAATCCAAGACCGTATAGCAATTAGATGATTGATTAGTGTTCTATACACAAATAGTGATTGATTTCTTATAAATTCCTCATAGGTGATCGTGAATTTGGTGGTGAGCCTGCTAGCAATGGTCATTAAAATATTCTCCGATTTTCTTTGCGAAGTCGCGCGCTCAATCTCAGGTGCAGTTAGAATTACTATCTTTGTGATTAGAACGACAAGTTATTCTGTTTCTTTTTATGTACATGATTTGTTGTATTTATTTATGTTTCCTAATTGTGTGATAGAGCTGCATATTAGTTGGGTGATAAGTAGGATTGAGCATGAGCATGAGTATGAGACATGTGTTATTATGATATGAAAACAAGTTTTGAACAATGAAACTAATGTGTTTAACTTTTAAAGGGCATCGTAGAATGACCCTCTAATTTGCAAAATAGGGTATCTTAGAATGGCTCTATTACGCTATACTTTAAAATCTTTACGCTTAAAGTTATGGGAGGATGATATACCCCATAGTATAAGTTAAAATGTGTAATAAATCATGTAATTAAGAATTTTGTATAAAATTGTTATGTCTTGGAATTTTATTTTATTTTTTGTGCAGTATAATATGTTCATTTGTGAAACATAATTACTTGAGATTCTAAATTCTCAAATTTAGTAAGTCTTATTTGCTCTTGTACCTTACCCTAAGCAGGTATATCTATTGGTGGATCACGTATTCAGAGATAAAAGTTGTGTCAAAACTCACTTGGTAGCGGAGTAGTGCTCATTACTTTTCTTTTAGAATAATATTAATTATCTTTCTTTTCAAGTTTTAGGCCATCGAGCCAAGATGATATTTTAAGATATTAGTGTGTTCAAATAAACGGGCAAACTATTTTTGCCCGAAGTTGATATTATGTACGAATATTGCGACATTATGTTAATTGAGATTTATTTCTTTCTAGTATGTGCGACTTTGTGTGAGTAACGTGCTCAGAAAATGTTATAAATTTCGGGGCGTTACAACACCCGATAACATACTAGGTCGAAATAAACCAGATTATACATAAATGATTTTATAGATTAATAATATTTTAGGCTCATTAATTATGACAACTTAGGAGAGGAAGTCAATTCATTGGATTCCCCTTTCAAGAAAGATTTGTATTAATGTAGTCAAATTCGTGTTTGTTATTCTTTTGTTTAATTTATTTCTCAAATTAAAAAATTAAAAGTCAAAAATAATTTAAATATTTAGATTAAATCTTTGAGAATGAATTGTGTGTTTGTGAGTTTTTAAAATATTCTTAGATCAGTAGGAGTCCTTAAGATTGATAAACCCAATATTTTATCAGTAAAACTACATTGTTCCCTAGTGCGCTTGCTCGGTAATTATATCTGCACATTTTAGGAGTAGTAAAATTCAATGTTAATATTGAATTTGTGGTGTTATAGCCTGAGTCGTGTCACCTAAGGGGACACGTGGCTTATTTAAAAATTGTCATCGCTTGAATTAGTCAACTGATTTTCAATATCAGTTGACTGTCAATGCTAAAATTTCAAAAATTTCAGGGTATTGCACATATAATAGCCATAAACACAACATTGAAATTATTATTATTCCTTTAAAGTGTAATTTATGTGGTATATTCTTATACCAAGTGCGAAATTTATTATATGTACTTGTTTAGGGGTAGCTTGATTATGTTCATTTATTATTTGTTATTATAAAAAATGGAGAGTATTATTGCCCTGAAATTTATGAAAAATATATTTCAAGGATTTTGATGATAACAAATCAATATAAAGGAAATAAAAAAAATCAAGTCTCCGTAGTGGCCTAATATTCAAAATCAACTTATGAAGGAAAATAGGTGATGAGAACACAATTGAAGTGATACAGAGATCAATGATCAAAGAGCCAAAGAGAATCGAAGATTTGATATTTGAAATTGAAGATTAAAGAGTCAAGAAGTATCAAAAATCAAAACACAGTTTCGAATATTAAAAGTTTAGCCAAGAAGAGTTCAAAATATTTTCAAAAGTCATAGAATTGGCTTAGGAAGACGTTAAAACCAGTCAAGAGAAGAACAAATTCAAAAATACATTGAAATTTTGGCTAAGGCATCAACCGATTGAAGAGCCCCCTTTGATCGGCTGGATGACTACTTAGGTTTGGCCAAGCGGAGGCAATGTTCAAGCCAAAGTAGGTCCATCCAGAAGACTCTGTTAGATCAACTAAAGCATCCCTAGATCTAGCTAGCTTGGGTTAATTCAAACTGACGCAGTTGAAGATTTGATATCTCCAAAAAAATGACAAGAAATCAAATCATAACGGTCACATGATTTTAAATTTAAAGACTCCTCTCATATATAAAGATAGAAATATTTCTCAAGACAAATATAGAAAAATACACAAGAAAGAGAATCAATAAATCAATATTTCCAAATTATATTATCATCTTAGTCACAGAAAGATTTGGTCTAGTCAACCTTTGTTGTGAGATCAATACAATTCTTAAATGATTCGTTTATAATTTCTTTTGAGAAGAATGTTGTAAGATTGAGAGATTTACTTTTTCACATTCAAACTCATTCTTGTAAGGTTTCTACCAAACTTTTAAAGAAGTGGTTTATAAATTCACAAGGTAGAACAGGTTTGAGTATCACCCACAAGACTATTTATGTATGGTTTGAGTAACACCCGTAGGCCTACTCTGTGATGGTATAAGAAGAGCCCGTAAATTTACTTGTGTACAGTTTTAGTAGAGTCCACAAATCTATTTAGTACAGTTGGATAACATCCACAAGCTAACCGTTAACATCCATAAGCTAACCATTATAACGGTTGCATAGTAGCCGCAATCTATTTGATGAAAGGTCTGGTTAGCACCCGTGAAAACTAGTCATCTTGTAAGTTTGGGTTATAAAGTTATAAGGGAACCCAACTAGAGTATTTGAGACTGGACATAAGTAATCACATCGATCTTTGCCTAAATTGGTATAAAAATTTTATGGATTTTGTTCTTCTTCCTTAACTTTTTATACTCCACATTTTAATTATTACTAGATTTATTGCACAAGTTTCTGAAAGAAAATTTTGAGAGAAATTATTTTTAACAAAGTATTTTTATTGGAAAACCAATTCATCTCCCTCTTAATTTTCTATTTGGGCTAATAGTTTCAATATCCTTTGAAGTAATTAATAAAATAATATATATTTATATTTAAAATTTAATCCGTTTTAATTTTTTATATTAAATAATTAAAATTTTTGAAACGGTTTTTGAAATAGGTATTTGATATGGAGTTGTTCATTTCAAAAGAAAATTTTGGAACGTTTTTTCCCGTTTCAAAACTCCGTTTCAAATTTAAAAAATTATTTTTCGTTACAATTTCCGTTTCAATTTGACATGGATTTGACTTCCATCTCCTTTCATTTTTTGGATGTGCAGATCTCTTTTTCTATATCCTTCTGTTTTTTGGATGTGCTAATATTAAGTTCAAGTATATCATAATTTATTTTCTTGAATTATGGTGGTTTTTAGGAACAAATTAAAGATCTACAAATTACGTTGGAATCACTTTCTTCAATTGAAGATTCAATCCAGCTTCTCAGGAAGTAAAAAATTGAATATCAATGTGATATAAAACTAGCTCATCTAGTTAGACGCCTAGATTTTGAAGGTATATTGCTAGAAATTAGTGTATAGATGTATTGTTGACATATTTTTCGTAACTTTTGTGGAATCAATGTGCTTTATTATGTCATGGTGCCTATGCTTTATATACTTCTTTGCGTTGGTGGAATTAAATCTGTGAAACTTGAATCATGTAACTTATAAAAAGAAGCTTTTGGTGATAATTACTATGAGGTGGCTTATTAAGTTGTGTTTTGTGGGGTGTGTCAATAGATGTTGCTTATTTTAGTGAAGAATAATGTTGCCACTAAAGGTAGCTAAATAATGAACCACTTCGGGATCACTAATGACCTATGTAGTGACAGAGCATTTTTTGGTCACAGAAACTACTTTTAGTGACGCCTATAGTGTCAACCGTGTGACCACGATATTCCTTACAATTGGTAGTTTTAGTGACAAATTGATTTATTTAGTTAGGAATAGTTTGGTCACTAAATGACCAAATTCTTGTAGTAATATTGGGAGAAGGAAAATTCAAGTAAAGCCAACTTTTCCACAAGTTTCAACTACAATTGTACAACTGAGGACGAAAAAACTAAATAATTTTATCAACACTGAGCCAACCACCAATAACAACAAAAAAATCAACGAAAGCACCAAATTGGCATATTTAAATGACAAAACTTGCAACTTTTTTTCTTCATGGTATGGACCCATCGTTGAAATCTTCAGGGTAGGGGATAAAATCATCATAATCCACAGGATGCCAAGTCTCAAAAGGCTAGTCTAAGCACTGCCTCGTTAAATGAATTTTGTATCTCATATTGATTAGTACAGTTATATTAAATACGAAGTGAACTATTTCGGATATGCATCATATTAAAATTCAATAATGATATTTATAAATTTGTTAACCATTTAAGAGGAAATGGGACCTTTGAGGTTGGAGACTTAGGCTAGTTTGGGATTGTTTTTGTTTTTTTGTCTCTATTTATTTTTTTTAATTGTAACTTGAAATATTTCGTAGATTCTAAAATATCTGTTTTTAAAATATTGCTTATATTTTTGTAAAAGTGTTTTTTAGAAGCAGTTTTTGGGATATTTTGAAAAAATACTTCTAATTTTGCTTTTATTAATTACCGTAATACACATAATTATATTTCTTATATTCTCCAAACATACATACTTTTGTCTTTTAATAATAAAAAATAACATTCTACCAAATATTACACTACTTAGTAAAACAACTTTTAAAATTTATTTATCAAATACTAAAATTATATCCGTTTTTAAAATTAATTTCAAAAATAGTTTTAAGTAGATTTGAAAAAAGCACCAGCATTCTCAAACTAGGCTTAGGGGCTAGTTTGAGATTGTTTTTTGTTTTTTGTTTCTTGTTTCTCTCTTTTTTTTTTCTATAAAACTTGTAATATAAAGTATTTAGTAAACTCTAAATCATCTGATTTTAAAAATTTATTTCTATTTTTTTAATGATGCTTTTGGAAGCTGTCTTAGGGGTCCTTTCAAAAGCTGTTTATGTTTTTTCTTTTATTAATTACCATAATAACCTCAATTATATTTTTTTGTATTCCCCATATACATCTACTTTTGTCTTTTTACAAAATAAAGCACCAATTTACCAAACAATACACTACTTATCAAGACAAATTAAATTTTATTTACCAAATATTAGGATTATGCCCATTTTTA
This sequence comes from Embelia ribes, assembly GCA_001753735.1. Lineage (NCBI taxonomy): Eukaryota > Viridiplantae > Streptophyta > Magnoliopsida > Ericales > Primulaceae > Embelia > Embelia ribes. The sequence continues at coordinate 15,180 of MKEJ01065651.1, forward strand.
GAATTATATTTCAAAAACTTCTTTAAGAATCATTCCCAAATTAGGACAACAATGATGTTTAATGGATTTTTCAAGCGGTTACTTGCTATTTTCAAATTTTGTCGGTAGTAAATAAAAAAATAGTTTTACTCCCTTCTTAACAAATTGTTCAATTTTACTTATAAAGTAATTTCTCAAATTTTTAATTAGATATAAAAATATAAAATATAACCTTATCATGTTTTGTCTTAATAATGCGCAATATTGGTAATGCAATAAATTTGAAGTGACTGAAGATACCAAAGTAAAATGAAACCAATAATTTTTTACATACAAAAAGTAGTAATGGACTATTATTCGTGAATGGACAAATATTTTACTAAATTTCATCCCTTTTCATATATATCATCATAATATTTACTAAATGTAGATCTTTATTCAATAAAATAAATACTTCACAACTACACTATTACCTTTCTCCAATTTATTATTTACGCTTCATGCAAGCATCAATCTAGGCTAACATTTAAAGATACCGATTAAAAATACTTTGGTGGTTGCCTCCTTGGGTACATTTCAAAAAGGCCAATTGTACCAACAGGTGAGCATAAACTAAAGTTAGGGCTAGTCAATTACATATCTCCAATTTTTTGGTTAGGTCCTCAATTAGGGAATATTCCATAAACAAACCGTAATAATATGACAGTAATTGTTAAGTTACCGATTTAAAAAAATTTGGCAAGTGTTCGGCTTTCTTAAAAAAGAAATGCATCCGGCCCACATGTGAGCCGAATTGCTAGAGAATAATATAAAAATAATAAAATATTGTCCTACTAATTGTTTGAGTTTTTAGTAGAATTGGCAACTTAAAGAGTTATTAACAAGTTTTCATTGAACAGTGGTGATATATTTTATCAATATAAAATACATGCGTAATTTCTCTCTAAAGGTATCATTATTACATGGATAAAGTCATTTCATTGCCTTTGTCATGCCTCCGGAATCTGAGTACTTGGAATCTGAGAGCTCAAAGTACGTGAAATTTTAAAAAATATTATATAATTTTTCACAAGACTTACTACCTGTAACTAACCCGTACTTGATATTTTTATCACAATTTTATAAGCTTTAAGTTAGTCTTTCATACAAACAAGGTCGCTATCACAAAGTGGCATCCAATTCCTCATCTTCGAGTCTCTAAAAGGTTTAAAGCTGAAATATAGATACATGCAATTCAATTTCAATTATGTCCGATCAAATCAGTCGACTGATTAAATACATCAGTCTACTAATTTATTATGTTTCCTTGAAAAACAGTTGGTTTTATCTTTTAAACCAAGTGTTAAAGCCAAATTAGCTATTGTCACAGCTTCTAGGAGTTGTTTCTAACATATGCACGTTGGTGTCTTTTCAAAAGTGGTAGGAATTTTCACCAAAAACTTGGTTTTTCTTTGCCAATATGTGTAAAATATAAAATTTAGAATCGAGGAAATAATGGCACACAGTTTCCATTGATTAAAGAAGAGTATAAATAGGTTACAAACAGAATCAGGAAACAATAATTTAAAATTAGAAACTAACTCTAATCTAGGAAATTTAAAAA
>MKEJ01065656.1:0-14946 GCA_001753735.1 Embelia ribes
ATTTTTGGAAAATAAACATTGGCAATTGGATACAAAGTACCAGAGAACAATTGGGTAACATTATAAAATATTTCCAACTTTTGACAAATTTCCTTTGCCATCCTCCAATCATTTTCAGTAGGCAATGTTTTATATTGATGCTCACGTTGTGCCAATTGACCAAAAATATCTTTATATTGTATGGTTACTTGCAGCATTAAAAATGTAGAATTCCACCTAGTTTTGCAATGCTTCTTACCATAAGAAATGTTCACTTGACCACATGTTTCTATGAATTTCTCCTCTCTTTTAGGTGTTGCTATCCAAAAATTAACACTATCTCTAATACTCTCAATAGCATAAAAGATTATGAACAAGCCATCTTTCACAATTAAGTTCAGTATATGAGCACAACATTGCATGTGAAACACTTGACCACCCAAAATAATTGAGCTAGGTGAAATCTTATCTAAAATGCGTTCTATCATAACATCATTCATAGAGCAATTATCAACAGCCAAAGTGGACAACTTCCTATTTAGATTCCAATCCATCAAGAATTCAAGTAAGACATCAGCAAGAATTTTAGTAGTATGAGGAGCAGGCACATAAATGAACCTAACATTCAAACGAAAATTTCAATAATAATAATATCACCAACAACATAACAAAAATAATAAGAATTGTCACAATGTTAAGATAGTTTTGTATCGTTACCTTACAAGTTGACTTTGTAGGGCCCATGAATCATCAATAAAGTGAGTTGTGATAGTCGTATAACCTCTGTTTTGATGACTAGCAATCCACATGTCAATAGTAATTGCAATACGACTTTGATTCATTGACAACGGCTTCATCATACTCTCTTTCTCATCCTTATACAATTTCATGATGTCACTCTTGATAGTGTTGCGAGAAATCCCCTTAAATAAGGGTTGCAAAGCAACACAAAATTCTTTAAAACCTAGGTGATCAACCATCGACATAAGATACTCATGAAGAATTATCATCTTAGAAAGTGCACGTCTTGTTGTGTCTTGATTAAACGCATAAGAACCAACCACTACTGTTTCACTTCCAATTTTCTCAGTTTTGATAAAAGCTTGCCTTATATCTCTAGTTGTTCGAAGTTTGCAAGCCTTGAAATGATTACGCAAGTGTGATGTTCCTTGCTTTGTTTCACCCAAAAGTTTTGCGTTACAATAGTTGCAATTGGCTTTCCACTTTCCATCAATCTTTTGCTTTTTAAAATGATGCCAAACATCTGAATTTTGCTTCCTTTGAACAGTGTCAACTTCACTTGTAGTTGAGCTTTGAGTTTTATGCAGAGTTGAATTAGTCCCTACATTCATAGAACTAGCATTTGATGTACCCACACAGCTAATGTCATTCAGTTGCTCTTGCACACCTTCCATACGAGTAGAGATTTGTTCAGTAGACATTCTACAAATAATACAGTTTGTCACATAAAAATGCACCAATATGACAAAGCTTAACCACATTAAGAATAACAACCAAGCAGCAACAAATATTAATTATATCTCCATCCAAAGAAAAGCTTAGATTAAAATATTATTACCATCAAGTCACAGAGTAAGAAAAGCTAATAATGAAAAGCAATACTTATTTTGAGTAAATCAAGTAAAATGAATCTCCATAAACAGATTTGAGTGTTTTATGGTTTTGCAGTAAAATGAATCAACACTTAATATTCTCCGTGACAAACACTTAATAGTAAAATGAATAAAAAAAAAAAAACAGAGAAAGCTACTAAATCAAGACAGCTACTGCTATAGACCCAAAAAACGACTAAGCCAACTTAAAAAGCAACAAGATATCTCTTACCTGAGGTTGCAGAGAACTAAGGTTGCGATGGTGACGCGTGGGGAGGATTTGAGTGGTTGAGGAGCGATGGCACGCGGGGAGGATCTAACTTGTGTTAGACGGCGACGCGCAGGAGGATCTGAGTCACAGCAACGGCAGCGGGCGAGGAAGGCCGAGGGTCTCTAAGTCGCGACGAGCGGCGGCACCGAGGACGGTCTGAGTCACAACGATCAGCGAATGTGGAAGTAGGGTCGGGAGCTTAGGGTGGCGAACAGGGAACGTGTGTCGCAAAATGCTGGTGAACACTGAACGCAATGAGGCGAACAGGGAAGTGAGGGAACATGTTCTGATAAGGAAGTGGAATAAAATGCAGGCAGGATTGGAAACTTAGGGTTTAGCAATTAGTATATATATATATATATCAAGTGTATTCTATTAATTTTACTAACAGGTACGGTTACCCGCGGGCATGGATATCATAATATCCGCCTCTGCCCCATTAATAAGCGGGTATTAGAAATACCCGTTTATTTTACCCGCGGGTACCCATTAAACTATCCGTCCCGTGCCCGTTGCGGATTTTATCCGCGGGTACGGGTAAAATTGCCATCCCTATTCTCTCGTGCTTTCATCTTGAAGTCAACTTTAGCTAAACAATCAATTTTGAATGGAAACATGGTGGGCTTAGGTTAGGTTACACTGGCTCATCTCAAAGGAAGGGCTAGTGTGTCCTGTAGCTGAGCTATTGGAAATTATACTTGCGGCAGCCTCTCTGTCATAAGCCTACACGCTTACATTATTGTACCATACCTTTTTTTTAGGTTTCTTTTTCAGTTTTTGTTTAGTTTGATCACAAACTTCGTACTTCTTTGAGAACTAATACAATGACATTGAGGTATAGGCTGGTAATGTGTATTCTCTTATTCTTGGTTAAGTGAAAATCTATAGATTGTTGTCTTCTGCGAATAAATAGTTTGTTTAGAAGTGCAGATTGTACTTATATCTTCCTAAAAAACAAAGTGAATATTTATATATCTGACTTTTTTTTTAAAGTGCTTGAAGTCTTAATGAGTTAACCCAAAAGTTCATTATTGTGGCTTATACTCAGGCAGGCCATGGTTGGGATGTGAAGAGTGTTGACTGGCACCCAACTAAGTCTCTACTTGTATCAGGTCTGTAGTTCTATGGTTCTCATTTTCAACAAAGTCAAAATCTCGAACGCCTTGCTTCTTTTTGCTTTCAATTGCTTTTTAGGAGGAAAAAACAACCTTGTTAAGCTTCAACAAACTGTCTTAATATTGTACTGGCATTCTTATTTTTGCATTCATCTGTTTTTTTAGGTGGAAAAGACTACCTTGTTAAACTTTGGGATGCAAAGTCAGGGAGAGAGCTTTCTTCATTGTCAGTGGAGAAAATTTAGTATCAAACTATTTTATTTTATTATTATTTTTTTTTTTTGTGGTAGATACCTGGTGTGAAATATTCTTCTGGTTATTTGCAGTCACGGGCACAAAAATATTGTTTCCTGTGTGAAATGGAACCAAAATGGTAACTGGGTGCTGACAGCTTCGAAGGATCAAATTATCAAGGTAATTTTTTCCCAGTCATATTCCCAGTTAAATTATCAAATTGCCCAAGTTGTGTTTTTTCAGATTCAGATATTGTTAATATTCATGGATGATCCATTTTTTGATTTTCACGGCCTCACTGCATTTTCTTAGCTATATGATATACGGGCGATGAAGGAGCTTGAGTCTTTTCGTGGGCATCTGAAAGATGTGACAGGTTAGTTGCATTTAAATACTTCCACAAATTTTTAAACATGATGCCAAAGCCATTAGGGTTCTAGTTGTAAATTGGTACTTCTCATTCAAGTATAATTGTTTCTTTTGTATGGTTTGCATTGTGTATTGCATATGCATTTATAGTATTTGTCTCCAATGATATATGTTTTCAAGGAAGAGTACTTGTAATGTTAGTAGATCATTGTATATCAGTTTGAGCAGAGCAATGGTGTCCGGGATGACATGGTAATGTTAGAGGGGCCCCATGCTATGTAGCTGATCATTTAATCATTTGCTCTAATAATCTTGGAGGAGGAAAAGTTACTGAAACTAGTACCTTATTCTATTGATGCTACACAGACCCTAGTTGTCGATGGTTAAAATATATGACTTGTACTGGGACGGCCCTCTTTAAGTACTATTGTTGTTTGGATGAATTTAGCAGTCTATGATTGCTTTGGATGTTATATTTTTCATCTAAGAAGCTTAGAGTCAGTTGCTGTTGTGGATTCTGACATGGATAGAGATTTGGAAACCATTAGAAAATGCTAGAATACGGCGAGGATGTGGCATTTTCTCATTTTTTTAGAATTTTTTTTTTATGATTTATATATTAGTATGAATCACCCATGGAGATGGCTTCATGTTTACATGGCATCTGATTATCATAGTTTCTCTATGTTCCGCCTCTTCTGAAGTTGATATTGGTGGTGTTTTAAGCTTCACTTGAATTTCTATAAGTTAAGGACATGAACACCTCCATTGCGACTTGTGGGTCACAGGTTTGTCCGTTGGAAATCATCTCTATGGAAACAGGGGTAAGGTTGTGTACATTAGACCCTTCTAAACCCCGGAATGCGGGAGGTTTGTGCAGTAGGTTGTCCATATATATATATATATATATATATTAGTATGAATCACCAAAATATGGAATAGACAAGTACTTAACAAAACTATATAATATAGTGTTAGTTTTTTAGTTCTATGGCAACTGAGCAACTTCATCACATCATAATGTAGTAGACTTGGCTAATAAAGAACTATTAATTCGTGATTTGTTAGAACCACCAATAAAGGGCAAAGTGTGAAAAAAAATTGAGCCCCAAAGTAGTAAAAAGTTACAAATTGCTCTTACTGTGTCCATAGCGTGTCCACAGTGAGTGTATCTCCTGTCTAGACTTCAAATAATTGACTGGGATTTTGGACTCCCCTTTCCTGTTTTCAGTCCATGTTCCGGAATGATTTGCGTTCTCTCTAACATAGGATCATTCTTGTGTTGAACATTTAACTTTAGTTGAATTAAGCTTGTAATGGTAGAAAAATAACACATTTATTTTCTGCTCTTGTTTGTTGGACTAACATGCTCAAGCGTATGAGATGATTTTTCTTTGTTAGTTGTTTTTTACATTCTTTTTCTTCTCTCTTTTTAATTTTGCAGCTCTGGCGTGGCATCCATTTCATGAAGAATATTTTGTCAGTGGGAGTTTTGACGGATCTATTTTCCACTGGCTAGTTGGGTGAATTTCTTTTCTTCCTTCTGGTAGCTGATTGAATTTATTGTCAATGGCTAGTGTGGTCAATTGTGGCCAATTATCCTTGTTCTTGTTATCATGAACATGCTACTTTGTTCCGTCAGTTTATTCATCCGTGTATTTTGGATCTTTTCGCCCCATTTCTTGTTATTTATTTTTGTAGTGTGTCTAGTATGTTATGTTAAGCATGTGCTTTTCTTTCTTGCAGCCATGATACTCCTCAGGTTGAAATTGCCAATGCGCATGATCAGAGTGTTTGGGATCTTGCATGGCATCCTATTGGGTATATCCTTTGCAGGTAAAGTTTATTGTTTAATATGTTTTGAACTTTGGAGCATTTTTATTTCAGCACATTAATAAGTCTATTATATTACACGAAAATGAAAGAAGTTTTGTATAATTGAATGAGATGAAACTACAATAGAAAATTAGATGATTTGGCTTTTCTGCCTTCTGGTTTTCGTATAAATCTTTTGGTGGAGATCTGTGTCTAAATGTTCTTGGTAATACTGTAGTCTTTAGAAATTTTGTTGACCAGAAGAATTATGTCAGGGATACTGAGCATAAGATGATCACCCATCATATCTTGGGGCTCTCTTCTCTACTAATTGTATCACTGCAGGCTCGCTGCTTATTGTACAGGTTGTGCTTCCATACAAGTAATACTTATATTATTTAAGAAAACTAAATGAATAAAGCATTAAGGATATGTGCTACTTCTGGAAACTGTACTCAGAACAGAAGCTTTTTACACACTTGGTTCAACTTAGAAAAGACTTAGGTAAAACCTTTTGTGGGATAACTTTTTGGCCTTTGGAAATTGAAGAAAAATTGATTTCGCCTCCCCCCCACCAACCACTCCACCACATACTCGAGAAATATATATACATAATAGCCAAGGCTTTGAACTTCATGCTTGATACCCATGTTAACGTGCTTTGAAGATATCTTATAGGTATGGTCGTAAGCGCATAGTCTTTTTAATTTTCCCTAGATGCTTGCTTTGTTCCTTATGCACATGCCCCATCAAGGTCTTAAGAATATTGTTATTGGAAATTATTTACATAGTAGATATATAAAAGTGCAAATATCCATAGTGTCTAGTTCTCACAAGTTGGCTATTTTTGTGTTCTGGTTGTAGATGGAAATGAATATCCACTTTCAAAATATTTTCCCACCATGCATTTAGCTTTTGTTTATAAAGTTGATAACACTAGATTGTCTGATGCAGTGGTAGCAATGACAACACAACCAAGTTTTGGTCCAGAAACAGGCCTGGGGATCCAGCTCGTGACAAATTCAATGTTGGACAAGGCCAAGGTATCATTTTCCTCCTCCCCCTTAGTTACTGTCATGTCAATCTTATCATTCTTGCCACTATGAGGCTGTCAGGTTCATATTCTCCGAAGTTCATATTCTACTGCCACACTGTAAATATTTGTTTATTACAGGTTATGGTGATCAAAATCCTGCCCTTACTGGTCGCATACCTGGTAATTTCCCTGGACCTGAGCCCCCGATAACTCCTGGACCATTTGCCCCTGGGTTAGCAAGAAACGAGGGTACAATTCCTGGTATTGGAGTTGCCATGCCTATATCTCTGGACACAGCAGCTCAGGGTGGATCAGAATCCAGGGCACCTCTAGGGGCCTCGATGCCTTCAGGGCCACCTCCACTCCCCCCTGGCCCGCATCCTTCCCTTGTCAATCAACAACAAGCTTATCAACAAAGTCCTCAGCAAATGCAACTTCACCCGCAACCAATGAATTCTTTGTCCATGCCACCTCAAAATTTAACTCAGCTGCAGCCTCCATCCCATCTACCCATTCTTCAACATCCTCATTTACCCCGACCTCCCCAGCTTCAACCGCTTAGTATGCCTCCAAACATGCCATCATCAATGCCGATGCAGATGCCTGGTCAAATGGTAATAACCTCCTCCTGTCTTCTTATGACCTCTGACCTCTCATGCTATGATTTTGTTGTCTGGCAACAAATTTATAGAGCTATCCCTCGCGCCCCCCCTCCCCCCCAACATTTTAATGGGGTCTGGATAGGAGCTCAGTATGTAATGTTCAATGAACCTGCAAACACGAATCACTTTATTTTTTTATTAGCTTCTTTTCATATATTGCTGCTAAAATATGAAGTATACCGCAAGGAGGTGGATGTAAAATTATTAGACTGAGATTTTTAGCAGTTTTGCCATTTGTGTCAAGATTTTGAAACCCTCTTTTTGTTTTCTCATCCCCCCTTCTATCTCTCTTTTCTCTCTCAAACTGACCTAGTTGTAAGTCTGGGTCACAGAAAATACCTCTTCATGATTAGTCCGCGTTGAGTTTTTTAATCTAAAACCTGCAAGTTATCGAAGTCTATGCCACAGGGGATGCAGGGTGGAATGAACCAGATGGTTCCCCAAGTGCAGCAGGGACACTTCATGAATATGAGTCCCATGCATCCGGGATCAGCGCCACCTCAAGTTGGAGGAATTCAAAATGGAATGCAAAATATGCAAAGTCCAGGTGGAAATCAAATGTATCCGCCTGGAGGCGCATTCAACCGTCCACAGGGTGGCCCAATGCCACCGATGCCTGGGATTAACCCTTTCCAGGTTAGACGAAATTTATCTACCACATTCTCAGTTATGAGTCTGTTTTCCTAAATTATATGTCACACTATGAGATAATTATGAACTTTATCTGTCATCTGTGCTGTAATATATGAAATTTAGCTGCAATTGTAGCTGTTGCAGCTCTTTTCCTACTGAAGAGATTAATATGCACTGTGGGTTATGCATGTTTACTGGGTTAAAATATTTTGTAAATAAATATAAGCGTGGACATGAGTTGGGTTTTTTTAGATAAAAGTGAAGGTAGCACTTGAAAACAATGAACCTGATGCAGAACCAATTGAAACTAAATAAAATACACAGATTTATTTGAATTAATAAATAACTCATACAGTATAGATGGTCCTTGATCTCTATCAGAACCTTTTTGGGATGATAATGTTGAGAATTGACAAGAGTTCTTGTGGATGAGAGTTTAGCATAGGAATTGGAAGTGTGGCAAGGGAATGGAATGAACCATGGAGTGGAATTATGGGATGGCATTATTGTAGGTTGCTTCTTACTCTTGAAACTCAAGAATCTTACAGTAGAGAAGCCAATATATTTTTAATTGGAATATGATTCACATATCAGCAATCATGTACCAAAATTGTGCAATAACTGTGTTAGATTATGGGCCTTGATCCCTTCTTGAGGAAAATATCAACGTACAAGATATAACCACGTATTTGTATAGTCTTTCTACATGATTTTATATACACATTATATATCTTTAGTCTTCTCGATGAAATGTCAAATGCAATTCATACACAATGCTGTAGCTGGTACTTATTCCTCAGCTACAAGGCTAGGGGATCGCCATTGAGAGTTGCAGTTCTAATGCAATAGTGCACATCACAGTGCACAACCTGCTTTGGTTTGTTCATATTGCTGATTTTCTGGTGTATGCCTGTTGCAGCCGGGCAATACGAATGCCAGTGGCATGGGAATGATGCAGCCAAATTTCCTTCAATCTGGTACGCCTCCGCCACTGCCACCTGGCCCTCCGCCTCCACAAGGAAAGACGATACAGTAGGATCTCGTTTGTTGTAGAGTAGACTTTGATAACAGAGCATATGAGTATTGTTAAGGATGGAAGGGATCATCTCTCTCCACAATTGCTCACTTTTTTATTTTCAAGAAGCTGGTTTTGTTGATTGGCTTGTAGCCTTAGCAGAAGCTAATTTGATTTGATTTTTTACCCTCAAAATGCTGTGAGATTGCATGTGGGGATGGTGCATTAATGGAAAAAATTCTGCACAATCGGCTTGTGGATCCAAAATCTGGATATATATTTAGTTAATCACAAAATAAGCTGCTTGCTCCATTCGTCCTTTTTCAAGAGATCTTGAAGATCTGGGCACACGTGTTAAAAAAATGATTAATGAAAACATAGACTAAAATGTTTCAAATTAATTTATTGGGAATATGCAAAAATTGCATTGTTAGTCTAAGTGGGTAACTTTGGAAAATCGAAAGTATTTAATGAAATGGATAATTTGGGTAATGCACTCATTTTTTGCATTAAATTTGTCAAAAATCACTTATTTAAGAATTTCTTCAATATGCCAAAAGGTCAGTTATAAAAGAGCAAAGGGAGTAAGCATTTGGCTACCTAGAATACTTAATTTGACTAAAATACTTTGCTTTGCTTTTTAAGATATTGACAAGATGATCATATCTAAAGTTATAGTTATTCTGAAATGTCCCTACAGTAATCTTTCCAGGTTGCGAAGAATTCGTTCTCGAGTTGGATGTCTCTTGTTCACTCTTCTTTTAAATTTATTATATGCATCATTTTTACATTCTATTCCAAATATCTTTTTTAGTATTTGATTGATGACAAATTTACCATAGGTAAGATGAACAAACAAAATATGGTCCGGTGTGCTTTTCCTTATAATGTCGAAGGTCAGCTATTTTCATTTCCTCCACTTAATCAAAGAATAAAGTTAATAGGTTGCGTAAATTTGTACTAGTATTTTGGACTCGGCAACAGGAATGGATCTTTGTAATTATACATAGGCCTTACTGGGAACCTTTGGAAGGCTTGGGCTCTTTGAGATTGATCATTATACCTCTGTAATACTAATTATAGGCTTCCTGAGAATTTTTGGATGAAGTTTCAATGAACTCTTGACAAACCTCAACGGTTGATTATTTATTCTTGACAATTAAAACACCGCCTTCTGTGTACGCGTCATAAACTGGTGGCGCATCCCAGTTTATCAATTGTTCATATGGAGATGAACTGGATTCAAGAAAAAATCCATCAAAATCCCCATGAACTGATAGAGGTTCTTCATCTTTTAGACTACCTTTTGGTATATCGAAAGAGTTACAATTGCTTGTTGGAATCTCTAGACAAATTTTAATTTTTTTCTTCAAAAGTTCTTGAATGGTAGAGACATATCATGTCTCATTTCTTACTACTGAAGTTCTTGACATATTCCTTAAACTTATACCATATTTCTTGCAGCTGAAGATTTAGAATAGCTTGAGACATGTCTTCCATCATGCTTTTCAATTCAGCCATTTCCTTGCATTGGAGAACAAAGCCCCTCCCAAGTTGACCTTTGCCATGCATATACATGGTTCAGACCTTAGTTTCGGCTCCGATACTAAATGATGCAGAAATGGAAAATGATTCAACACAATCGGCTCATAGATCCAAAATCTGGATATATATTTAGTTTATCAGAAAATAAGTTAGTTTCAAATAGAATTCTAAACTTGCTTTAGACTTCCTAGACTAACTCTAATGATTCCAAGACTAATAATTAAGCATTTGACTACCTATGATACTAAATTTGACCAAAATACTTGTGCTTTGGTTTTCTAGATATTGACTAGTTGATCATATCCAAAAATTATAGTTATTCTGAAATGCTCCAGCATTAGACGATATCTTGTTCAAATAGTCGGTGGTCGTGGTTTGTGATAGTATGAATCTGAGCCTGAACTATTTTAGTAACATTTTCATTGAATCAAGATTCTTGAAGTAGGAATCTTTTGTTTCATTATACACTTGTATCAGCTCGATTTATGTGCGATCTACAATATGCTCTTAGTGATAGAAGATAATCTACATCAAAATGACACAAATGACAATGTCATGGGCTAATGTGGTTCTATATCAACCTTTAAAGGGGAGACATTACTTGGGAAATGTTCTCAATTATATAGTAGCTAACCCGATGACTGAAATTTAAAGAAGACTTGTCAAAATATGCTAATTCCGTGCTTATTATTTGTGCAATATTGAAACTCCAAACACCAATTTCCAAAAGCAATTGGTATGGGGTTGGTCAACTATGTTATTCGTTGGCCTAAATCAAAATATGAAGATTGTGGACATTTCTATGAAGTAAGGTTTTGGCAGAGACCCTAATCTATTAGTTTTAGCTCAAGGTTTGTACACAGTAACCAATGTTGCCACGTCCAATAGTATGTAAATTCACATTCGAAACAGAATACTGAGGTTGTTCTTAGTCGTACCTGGATGGAAACCCAAGATTATGTAACCCTAGATAATTTATGATTCTCTTTAAAAGGACTAAAAATTATTTTAATTTGATCGAGGATTGATGTGATCAATTCAGAAAATTTATAATGTTATTCACTCGACAATGTTCTATTAATTATATTAGAGATTTGTTCAGGTCATATATAACAGGATGTAAGTGATTAGAGCTAATAAGGGTTGTTGCAAATTGAATGGAAAACTCCTGAAATTATTTTGGTCCATATCCAATCCAATTATTAAAAAGTACACTTTGTGCAATTTTTGAAATCGCTAGGTGCGAAAAACATAGTTATTAGAACTAAATCGGGGCTTGAACCGGGCAAGACCTCGGTTCCCAGTTATAAGGTTCAACCATTGGTACTTCCGGTTCATTCAGGATCCATTAATATTCTAGTTAGTTTAATCTGTCAATTATTATTATTATAAGTTAAAAGTATATTTACACTACTTACATAATAAGCAAATATTCATGTAGTCTAGTGGTTTAATATTTACATTTGCAAAGCCTAAGAAAGTTTTTTAACAAAAAGGGAATTTGATTTAACTTTTAATTGTATCAGTTTTAATATTGTGAACCGGTAAAAAAAAACTCTAGTTTTAAGCACTTTGAGCAGTTCAATAGCAGTTTCAATTGTAATACAGTAAAATAATTGAACCAAACCGGACCACTAGCCAGTACGATCTAGTTCTGATAACACTAACTGAAAGTATTTAGAAGTTTTAGACAATATAATAAAATTAGTATTCACCTAAGCTATCCAAATTATTTTAATTAACTATATGAGCACGCGTGTAATCATGATTAATGTAGGGCTTAATAGGTAAAAAGTAAGGGTATAAATATACTTTATAGAATTCCTTAAACACACATTTCATAAGAAGCAAATCCTACCTAACTCATCTTTCCCCCAATCCCGTAACTTGTTGATTATTTGATTGAGTTTTCAAGATAGAAATATCCAATATTCGATTCTCAAGGCGTAGACCAACATCAACAAATAATTAATCATTTTAAGGGTGATCGATAAGTGAATTAACGAGGATATAATTAAAGGCGATACACTCGAGGCGTTCGAGAAAATTTAATTGAATCGTCTTTGATCATAATCACATACGGAGAAGGTATAATTTTTTAAATTCTCTATGACGTGTGATTTGTAATATTGCAATTGTTTGGAAGTCGATTTCATGATTTATTTTGTAAATTTTATTTCTTTATCCTTATAATTATTGTGCAATTTGATTGATAATACCAACAATTTGACAAGAAAATTTGGTATATAAGTTTCTATATTTTATCGTCAAATTTTAAATTAAAAATAAAATTTTATACCATTGATGTAACATTAATGTTGTACATCGAACCTACTTTTGAGATTATCATGAAATTTTGGCATTAGCGAGGCACATAGAATTTGCACAACGATAATATCATTGACTTTGTTAGACTACCACTTACTTATATCTGCAAATATAAATAATCCTAACAATGTTGACCGCCACTTAGTTTCATTTATTAAGGTTACAAAATGATAATAATCATAGAGATACTCAACTTTATATTTATATAATTATAAAAAGATGATTGAAAAAAAATCATTAGCTCGCGTAAAAAATATAGGCTTTTGTGCAATTTTTTAGCCAAAAATTATTTTTATCAGACAATGAAACAAGCTCCATGCATTCAATTTAAAATTTATATGGTATAGTATTTTAGACCAAAACAGTATAAAAAGCTCAATTAGAATTTTACACCAAATATTAATTAAGTAAAAAAATAAAAGATTAGAATTAAAAACAAAACAAAAGATTTTATTAAATAATTAATGAAGCAACCACCCAAGATAAAAGTTCAATGATTTAAATATACAACTATTAAAAAATTAAAATTAAAATTAAGGTGCACTTTATTTTTATAAAGTTAACAGTCTTGATCGAACTTCCTATATTGAAGACATTTATAGTTCAAATAGTCACATTGGAAATGGGCGCACTGTCTTGAAGATGTTGAATAATCTATACCCGGCATATTTGGGTCGCTAATTTTTAAATCAACAGCTAAAATCAATTGTTTCAATTATAAAAAAAAATAATAATAATAATTTTTTTTCAGTTTTTTATTCAAAAATTAACAGCCGGAATATGGCAGCAACCACCCTGGTGGGCAGCCCCTGGATTCACTTGCATTAACTTGTGCTGGGCAGCCCCCAGATACGGTCACATGAACTTGAAACTCCAAAAAATTAAAGTAGATGCACTTTAATAGGTGACTGACCATTTCCTCGGCCCAACTTAAATATTAACCAATCAATGTGCTTATAAATTAAAATAAACCCTTTTACCAATCAAGTCATCTTTTTTTTACTTTTGATAGTCAATTGTTTCTAGAAGAATGAGGAGCAAGCTTGATGTTTAATTAAGGACTTTTCCAAATATTTATTAGTTATCGAGTGTGATATATAAGTTCAATTTGAAGTCTTGGGCGAAAATGCGTAACGGGGACTTTTTGAAAAATATAATTTTATTTAATGAAACTATTAGAAACAACATTTTATGTACCACACTCGATATTAGAAAAATTAGGGACTGAAAAGGGAACCAAATTGTGGGTCCAACACCAAAGTTTTCTATGCTTGCCTGTTTTAGCTTTCAAAACCAAAATAATTTACCTATTGCAAATACATATTTTCCTTTTCTTCCTTCTTTTTTTCAACTAAGCCTTGGTTCAAATAATTTTGGGCCGGCTAAAACATGCGTGCAACTTGATAATTTTAAAAAAAATCACCCGTAAGTTATTATTTTTCCCAAAATATATTATTTCCATAGTATAACACGAGCAATTCCCAAAAGATCATCCACCCTGGTGCTACACGCCAAAATACAATATTTATTTAAATTTATTTCAATTGTTATAAATTTATTTGGGGCTAGTACAAATCAATGATATCATCGAAAAATTTTATGAGACTCAACTATCACGAGGAGAAAATACTAGATGAATAGGGCTCAGACTGAGTTTTCTAAGAAAGTCTATAAGCGTCCTATAATTTAAAGTTTTTAGTGATTGTTTTTTATTTATAATTTAAGTATTAAATTTGCATTATAAATTATACGCCCAAATACAAATTTTATTTAAATTTATTTCAATTGTTATAAATTTATTTGGGGCTAGTACAAATCAATGATGTCATCGAAAAATTTCATGAGACTCAACTTTCACGAGGAGGAAATATTAGATGAATATGGCTCGGACTAAGAGTTTTCTAAGAAAGACCATAGCCATTCGATAATTTAAAGTTTTTAGTAAAAATATTTTATTTACAATTTTAATGTTAAATTTATATTATAAATTAACTTTTTTGATATAGACTCAACCTCTCCCTCCCACCCAAATTTATAACTTCTTGACTTGGTCAGAGGTCCTTCCCATTCCGCACTATATTCATTATAAAATAATTACTTTTGACAATTTCTTATTGCTTGTTTGAATTAAACCTTCTTAAAGTCGAGCTCTCAAAAATAGGGAAGTGACCTAAGTAGTCTAGTGGACTCTGTGACCCCAATTTATGGCGAGTACTTCCATCTACAATTAAAAGTTTTTTAAAAATAAAATTCTCATAATTAATCATGTTAAGCAAAATGTATGGTCATAAAGGTTTGTCGCACTCCAATTTTTCTAGTGAATCCAAGGTA
>MKEJ01065669.1:0-30789 GCA_001753735.1 Embelia ribes
ATTTTCACAATATTATTTTGATAAGAAAATAAATGAGTAGAATTGATTCTCAAAATTTTCTTTTTAACAAGTGTTCAATCATAGTTTCAAAATTATTGAAAAATGAAAATTTCCATATCTCGTTTCATACAATTTCAAATGGCATTACTTTTACGTTTGTACTTTGACCTTGATTTTGAAATATACGAGTGATTGATTATTTTTTTATGATGTCAAATGGGAGAAATATGTAAAAGATACTAAAATCATTTGTGAAAAATAATTACTCGAAAAATTATTTTGCACAAATAATTATTATTTGTTAAACACCCCTTGTTTCATATGCTTATACATTTAAAATTTTTATTTCTCTCAGCTCATAAATGTGCCCTTATTTCTCATGCCGTTACTTATTTTGCCGGGTTAAATTTGCCAATGCGTTACATATTCGGGTTAAATGTGCCCAAATCATTGCATTCGGGTTAAATATGCCCATTTATTTCATATTGATCATTTTGAGATATTCATACCCTACAAAAATATCTTTGAGGGTTAAAAATGTTTCTAAGTATACTTCGAAGTTATTTTTCATGCGCACTCCGATTTCATATATATATATATATATATATGTATATATATATATATTCTTTTATTTAATAATAAAAAGCAGAACTTTGTGGTTTTGGATATATATTGCGGTGTCTAATCAAGTTTGAAATTATCTATTTATCTGTCTATCTAAAAGTATTTTCTCACTTGAAATTCAAGCTTCTATTTTATAAATTACAATTATTTGGAAATTTATGCTAATATTTCATCAGGAACCGTTGAGTTGATTTTATTTATCAAAATAATTGAAGGTTGTCACAGAAGTACTCTATGTTGTCGAATTAATTTTAAATTAGAACTAATATATGTGATATAAATGAATTCAAGCAAGAACCATTGATTATAATACATTTTTATTACTGAAAAAATTGTTAGTGAGAGCTTCCAATTATTTTTTGAATCGAAACCCATCCAAAATGAAAATTTTCCATTGATTATAATACATTTTTATTACTGAAAAAATATTAGTGAAAGCTTCCAATTATTTTTTGAATCGAAACCCATCCAAATTGAAATTTTATTTGTTGGAGGCCAAGATTTTGAACTGAGCTGGACGAACTCGAGCCAATGGTTAAATATCCAAATAATCAAAACTTGCTAGTTTGTAAATTGTTTTCATGAATAGTAAACAACCATGATAGAATATTCCAAAATATTCCCACAACAATAATTCGTTTATTCCTTCCAAACATCACCCACTTTGCAAAATTGTAATTAAATATAATTACATATATTCATATAATGAATCATCCTCGTACTATTTATGGAGGGAATGAATATTTCAAATACACGATAAGTTATGTATTTAAAAATAGAAATATATTATGCCATGTAAGTATATATATCAACTGGTAAGAATTTTAGGTATATTTTGTGGTTGGAAAGTTATATCATTTTCCTCCCAAGATATTGTAATAATAATAATAGTAATAATAATAATAGCATATGAGTACCCAAATAAAATACAACACTATTAGCATAGACAGACTTTCGGAGAAAAAATAACAACCCTATTTAATGTACGATAAATCTCTGCATGTGCACCCACACCACTTTGTTCCCAACTAGCATGCGGAGTTGACTTCAAATAAAAATCCACACGCATAAATGAACACGTATAGATAATCATCAAGTTATTTACTAATCTAATATTATTTCGGATTAAATATTCAATAGTACATTAATTTTTATTGAAACGCTAATGGGTGCATTAACTTATTTTTTGGACTAATTAGTATACTAACATAAGAATAATTAGACAATTAGTAAATATTTAACGAATCCTGTCAAATTTTCCGAACTTAAAATGTATATAAGAAACAAAATCTTTGTTTTTTTCAACTTCGGAAAAAATTATATAACTTTATCCAAATCTCAGGGATTTATTAGGGAAAATAAATATTATTTTTGTCCTTTTATGTGGTATTATAAAAGGTGAGACAACGAGGGAGGGGTAGAAATGACTTTTTAATGTGACGTGTCTCATTTGTGAATGGTAACCTAATGGATTCCGTTAAACAAAAATTTGACGGAATCTATATAAAAAAATTGATGGAACCATCAATGGCGAGCTGATTATTCAATTATTCTCACGATAGTATACTAATTAGTCAAAAAAATAAATTGACATACTAATGGGCATTTAAGTGAACGGTTAATGTATTAGCAAATATTTAACCCAATTATTTCTTTGTTTCTCAAAATTTAGAACAATCTATTTCTTGTACAAAGATTTAAGTCCTTAATTAGTTTAACCTATCAATGTAATAATGAATGATGCATGCCCTTAATTATCACTCAATGAATGTTTTTTCCTTCATTGTCATTTAATGATCGCCCTTTTATGAATTTATCATTTATATAAATGAACTTTAAAGGTCCTTAAATATATACAGATGAAAATTTTACAGAGTTGAAAATGACATTTAATGAGACTTACAAGGAGTTAATGGAGATAATTTGAGTATGAAACGTTCTTCTAAAAATATAAATCAACCATATTGGTAAAATTAAATAGAATTATTATTGGGTCATTATTACGTTCAAATCTAGTCAAGACGATTCATGTGGGATGTATAGGTAAGATTTGCCAAAAGTAGTATAAAAGGGAGGGAAAAACACAAATAATTTTATTAGTTGATGTAATAATCTATTATCCCTTCAAAATATATATTCTTTTGGAGTACAAATAGGAGTAACTCGTGTTCAATCGCATTGATTGTGTTCGAGCATGAACAGACCCTCCTCCGCTGAGTTTTGACGAGCTTCTCAACATCAACAATGAGGTAAAATCTTGGTTTGTATGCATATATAAATCTATGTACTTGAGTCATGGCCAAGCCCGGTCTAGGCACGAGCCAATCGACTGACAATGCTAGTGAGTTGACTAACGGTAGAAAGTTAATGGACTGTCCTCTTATGGCAGTGGACCGACAAGTCGCTTGCCAAATATGGTTGGGGCATGTAAGCGTCCGATAGGTGCAGATACAGCCTAAATAGACTCACAAACTTGCCGGTAAAATGCCCAACTCTAATTTTCACTACCAAATCATATATGAAAGATTATATCTTTTAGGCTTTAGTCTCCTTTTCTGCTAGAGTGAAAGTTCTAGGCACCGGTGATAGAAAAATTTGGTACACAAGCTGAGATTTGGAGCATGATATATATGTATTAGACATGTAATCATTATTAATACATATTGTCATGTTTACGGGGGAGAAAAAATTCGGGTATCCGACCCGAATTATTCGAATAATGAAATAAAGTATTTATATTATATATATATATTATATAAGAAAATGACGACGTTTTATGTATATAGTTAAAGTTCGGATTTTGGTCTAAATCGGATTCGGTTCAGGTTCAGAATTCTTATTTATAATTTGGGTAATTCGAATTCGAATAATTCAAAATTAATTTTGGATAATTCCGGTTCAAAAATTTATCATTATTATTTTTAATAATTCAAATTCGAATAATTCGAGTTTAGTATTTCCAGAATTACTCAATGTTCACCCTATTGATGCGTTACATTAGCGCTTTGTATACTAATCATAGATAGGACGACCAACAGCACCCTTCTGCTAGTGGAAACAAACTCCATTCAAACAATTTTAAAAGAAAACGACACAAATTTTGAGAAAAATAAATGCACCTAATTTTCGGACCCCACATTTTTCTTGAAATCCCATGCATGCGGATTAATTAAAGCAATAGTCCTATAGTTTCATGTTTGATTCATATAGTTTCACAGTAACCATAATACATGGATACATAGTCACCTAAATAAAAATCATATTAATTTCTATGAGTATTATATTATTATTAGAGTAAAGTTTTCCTATTTCTTCAGTTTACAGTTTTGTACGGCAAAAGGTGTGGGTGCATGATACGCATTTTCGTATGCATACAGGGATCACAAGATACGCATATGTATTATTCATTCAAATTACACTTATGCAAAAAAATTTCAACTGTCAATGGGAAAAGGGAAGCTAATTTTTTTTTATTTTCTCATACTTTGAGCACACCAAGCATTTTAATTGTAGGAAAAATAAAAATAAAAAGATAAAAAAAATAAAGTCCATACATGTGATGTGAACTTTTAAAAGCTATTGCTATCATTCGTGTTGAAACTATTGTGACAATGAGTAATAATAATAATTTAACAAAAGCACCGGGTCATGCTTGAAAATAAAGGTTGTGGTGAATTAGTGATTACGCTCAAAAGTTGGGGGCAAAAATGTCAAGTAACAGCTGTTTGGAAGTATTGGGTGGACTGCATTTATAGAAAAGCTATTATTATAAAATAGAAAACGATAGCCGCACAAAAACAAAATTATCCGATTATTTTAAGTACCGATGTGTTAGAAATAAATTTTTAATATAATTGGTTCAAAATATATTATATTAATGATTATAATTAAATTTTTTATTACTATATTAGCCGATAAGAAATAAGATACAAATTTTAATAATTATAATTAATATTGATATATGAAATAATAACAATATATAATAATAATAATAATAAAGTAGAAAAAGAATTTTCTTCCATCACAACTCTCCCCCATCTTCCCCTTTGGAAAATAGCGCACAAAATTACAAAAGCTATTAATCTCTCTCCATCTCTCTCCCTCTCCTCAAAATCTCTCTACAAATCTCTCTGCGCAACTGTGGGAGAGATAAGCTCGCCTCCTTAATCTCTTTGAACTTTACGCCTCTCTCTCTCTCTCTCCATCGGAATCAGGTACCTGCTACCCCCACCGTTACAAACATACAACTCATCCCCACTGTAAGATTCAACCAATTCATTTATTTTACTAGAAATTACTACTATTTCAAAAAAATTTCAAATAATATGTATTATT
Organism: Embelia ribes; assembly: GCA_001753735.1. Lineage (NCBI taxonomy): Eukaryota > Viridiplantae > Streptophyta > Magnoliopsida > Ericales > Primulaceae > Embelia > Embelia ribes. The sequence continues at coordinate 4,960 of MKEJ01065669.1, forward strand.
ACACAGTAAAATATAGAAAAATATTTCCTCAATCTTGACTAGATTTGATTGTTTTGTTAAGTAAAGAATTAATGTTTTGATATGAGTATTATGTGTATCATTATAGTGTATTTCTCTTAAAAGTTTTAAAAACTGATAAAAATAAAAACTAACTTGCGTAATTTTTCATCTTTGATTTCTCAAATGGCAAATCATCTCGTAGCTAAAGAGAAATATCAATGGAATGCCATTTTTTTAATAGAAATTAATTTTTTATAAATTATCATTATTAATTATAAATTTTTAATAATTATATATAAAGATATTGTTTATAGTAGATAAACCTACTCAGAAATCTACTATACAGCTTTTGGTCCAATATTTTTCATTTGAAACGCCAATTTCTCTCTCTCTCTCTCTCCCTCCCTCTCTCTCTCTCTATCCATCTACCTATATGTCACTTTCTGTCATCTCATAATTTCAATATACGACTTGGAAATGGCTTGTGCGGTCTCAGATTCAGTTGTAAAGTCAGTTCTTGAGCTCTTTATGATTAATCTCCTGTAGCAATTTGACTTTTGAATTATTAATATTATTCCCACTTAATCTTCCTTCATATATATATATATATGAAAAATAAAATAGTAATAGTAATTTCCACTTTTTATTAGATATTTTTTTACTCAAGGGTATATATTCAAAGCAGATTTTGTGGCCTTTTCATGATTGGGGAATTCAAATCTTTTTAGGATCTTATTCTGCTTTTGGATTTGTGATAGGTTCATGAAAGGTTCAATTTGCTTTGCAAATTTTTGCCTTTTTTGTTTGCTTTAAACACCTCTTTTTGGTGAAAAAACTTTAAGGTAGACTAATTTGACTTGAGTCAATTATTAAAAAGAAATCTAAATTGGCTTGATTTATTTATGAATTTGGAATTTTTTTTCACCACTTGGTTCTTGCCTTTGGCTATAGACTATAGAGTATGAACTTTAATGGTTTTTTATAAAAGATTGACCTGTTTAGCCTTTTTCATTTTGAATTCTCGCCTTTTTTGCCTTTTTTATCTATGTGTTCTTGTTAGATTAGTTGTATAGGGTTCTATGTTCCCCTATATTTGGCTCCATTTATTTTTTGTACTCTGGAGTGCGTTAAATCAAACAGATGAGCTCCTACTGAGCGGATACTGGTTCTGACCCATTAGGCTAGCCCTGATGATTTTATTTGACTCTAATTGGCTATATATGAGTTGGATTTTTATTTTTTTTGGTTATGGTTGACTTTTATAATCGGTGTTTTTTCATTTTACCGCTTCCGTGAAAAATTTCTTTTATATCTAGTTGTTGAGTTTCTGTGTTATGATTTGAAGATTGATGGTGTACTTTCATTATTGTAGCATCTTACCAAGCCCAATGAGGATATTAGAGAAGGCGGAGAAAAAATTCGACCCCGAGGAAATGATACAAGAATTTGAGGTGATGACGAAGGATGCTGAGAGAGTACAGAGAGAAACCCTCGAAAAGATACTGCAAGAAAATGGTAAAACTGAGTACTTAAGTAAATGGGGTCTTAACGGAAGAGTTGATGCTGCAAGTTTCAAATCTTGTGTTCCCATTGTTACCCACAAGGATTTGGAACCTTACATTCAGAGGATCGTGGATGGTGAAGATGGCCCTATCCTCACTGCAAAACCGATAACAACCATCTCACTGAGGTTTTTATGATCTTTTTTAATCAATTTTTATTGCCTTCAATTAGTGAAATTCCGTGGAGTAAAGCTTAAATGTTCCCCTTAACGGTGTCCGTGTTTGATACAGTTCGGGTACCACTCAAGGGAAGCCCAAATTTATCCCTTTCACTGATGAATTGGTGGAGTCTACCATGCAGATTTATAAGACTTCTTTTTCATACAGAAACAGGTACTTTTCCTTTGTGTATTTAGTACCATCTAGGAAGCACGGAAATTCCAAAATAGTGTCGTATCCAGCAACGGAAATTCCAAAATAGGTGTCGTATCCGTGTCGGACTTGTATCGGACACACATACTCTCCAGATATTTTGAAATACGTGTCCGACACACCACCTGACGAGTAAAAAATACTATTTAATTATTTAAACCATGGGCACTCGATGGACTCATTTTGGACTTGTTATGGACATGACAGATCAATTTGTAACATTTTGTCTACTTCGATCAATTTTTTAATTAAGAATTTGTTATGGAGAATGACAAAAGTAATGAAATATCCATGCATTTTGCACAAGTTTACATATAGAATATGCTTAATTGTAAATTGGTTTCTTAGTTGTTAACATCCCCAACTGGATTAGCTACTTTTTTTTTAGTGATTCTATTGTTGTGCTGTTAGTCCGGTACCACAAATGGTACTTACGTATTAATCAGTTTCTAAATGTAAACACATGGGCGCCCCTGCAGAAAAAGAAAGATGACAGAGAGAGATAGGAGTCCATTGTAATGATTTCATTGCATTTGATAAGTTGTATACATCTTAGACCCTGCCGCTTAAGTTCCAACTTTTTAGCTTTTTTGCTTAAAAGCTGGACAGTGTTTGGCTGCTCAGCTTTTAAACTGAACAAATAAAAATAAACTGATTTATTTATTTAAAAGCTACAACCGAACAAACATGTATACAATGTAACATACTAATGATTATAAGAACGGGGTAGAGCTACAAATTGTGTGGATATGAGTCTTGGATTGTTCAAGCTTAACTCGTTTGTATAGTGGAACTTTTTAGGCTTGATTTGGGCTCACGATATGCTTGGTTTGGATTTGGTTAACTTCATATCTATAAAATTTGGCTTGAGCACCGTTATGGTTTTGCAAGCTTGCTAGGATCGGCTGCATTCAATAGTCATCAATTGTTAAATTGGGTTATCGAACAATTGAAAAAGCCCGACTTTATGAATCTATTATAAAATTATCATTTAATAAAAATCTATTAGTATATATATCAAAAGCTCAATCTAAATTATACTTATTTAAGTACATATAATTATTCTTTTAATTTAAAGTTATATTTATTTTATAAATTAATCAAAATGATCAATGCCTTTAACAAGTTGAGTAAGGTGATACTCAAACTAAATTAGACTACATAAAAAGTCTTATTTTATTGTTCAACCTTAGCTCTTTTATAAATTGGCAAATTCAAGCCGATTCCGAATTTGTTATTTGATTTGTTTTAGCATAACTATCTTTTCGATTTCCATCACCCCTCTTTTTTTTTTATTTTTTAATTGGGCTTTCTATTTTTTCTTTCGCTAAGAATTTAAACGTAATAACATTATTATGTTACGTTATAAAGGCTATTAAGTACATTTAACAACATAAATTTTCGTACGTAAATGTAATAGTTTTGTTGCTAATTATAATAATTAAAACTAATAAGGCATTAAAAAAAAAACTAGTAAGGCATTATTATATGTACCATTTTGGTATACCGTTTTATTGTTATACTAAAAATATAAGAAATTTTATATTACATAAAAAGATGAAACAAAACTCAAAAGATGCAAACTAAAATTTTACAACGCAAAGAGATGATACAAAACTTGAAAGTTGCTAAATTTTATGATACTTGCATTTCATTTGAACTTTGAGTTGAATTTTTATTTAGAATATTGAATTTGTTATAACACAAGAGGACTGCAATCATAACTACTAGGTAAATATTCTTGAGCCTTTTATTTTGGAAATTAAAAAAAAAAACAAAAACAAAAATAAAAATGGGGCATAAGATAGAATAATAAGACCAGGCGCAATATCGAATAAATTGTGGGCCATCTTCTTAAAGGCGTTAAGTTAGTTTGGGTCACTTTCGGTTGCGGGCCCCCACTGTTTGCCGCTATCTTGGGCCTTTTAAAACTAAATCATTATATTTCCTGCGCTAATAGTAATATGGATTTATTGGATTGCAATTTTTATTTGTGATTAAAAAAAATTGGATATATCAAATTTAAAAATTTTTAAATTATTTATGCCAAAATAATAATAAACTAAACAATATTTGGTTTTTAAACAAAAAGGTTGAAAAGCTGAAGTTCATATAAGTTACAACTAAACAAACCTTAATACTGACTTTGTGGTTTCATTTTTTAAACAAATAAGTCAATTTTTTTATGAATAAAAAGAATATATTTAAGTTAAAACTTCTAACTTATTTATGTCAAAATACTAAATAAGTTCATGTTAAAAGCTGCGTAACCAAATGCATTTTAACTTCTATGGGAAAAAAATCAAAAAATTATGGTTTAAAATTGCAATCAAATAAGTACTACAAGTTTCTTTTTATTTCAAAAAAAGTTGGAAAAAGTGATTTCCTTGTCACAAATAATGTACAATATTAGATTATTAAAAAAAAGATAATGTACAATATTAGCAGATCAATCATCGTGTATGCACTAAATGTATCATGCGGAAAGTATATATTTTTTATGAATCAATTTTATTTTTTTGGCTCATTTAAAAAGTAAGGCAAACCAATTAAAGAAATTAAAATGCAATCAATTTTTTCTTTCCAGTCCTCTGCACCACTATTAAAGTTGTGTAGTAATGCTCTCCAGATCGGTTCACAAAGAGAATTATTAAAGGGGTCAAGACCAAGAAAATTATTTTAAATAAATCACCTTTATAATCCCAATCCTATATTTTCAGTGTGGCAAACATATAATTTTCTAATCTACATAGTCAAGGCATATACTAAAAATGAAAAATTAAAATAATAATAAAAGTTTAGTGGGAGCACTCTTTGTTTTTTGCCAAATATAGATGGTATAGTACAAAAGAGAAAAAAATAAAAATGTTAACTAAAATAAACAGAAAGTCCATTATAATTCTACATTGTACCGTAAGAGTTTCGTTCTAATATACTCGCCCATAATATTTTAGGCCAGTGGGTCTTGGTAATCAACAATTTATTTTTGTACATAAATTAGGGGTATTCATACAACCACTCAAACCGATCAAACCGCCCGAATCAAATCTAACCAAAAGGAAACCGAACCAAACCGATTAGTTATGGCTTGGTTTGGTTTATAAAATTCTAGACCCATCATGAATGGTTCGATTTTTTTATTTTGGAGTAAACCGAACCACTAAAATAGAATTGACCTGCAATATTAATATATATATATATTGACTAGAATATATACATTAAAACAAATGCCTAGTTGAATTATTCCATTATGTTGTGATAGAAATGTGAAGTATGGATGTTGATGAACACGTTGCGTATATTGAAAAATGATTCTCAATTTTTGCTATTTACTAGAGATTTTTGATCTTTGTTTTTAAGACTATTTTTAATATTTAATTATTTATTATATAATTTTGAATTTTAATTAGTTTGTACTTTGCTATTGAATAATAATCGTGTATATCTTTGACTATGTTAAAGTTGCTTTAGACTTTTTTTTATGGGTATAAATGTTACTAATTTATGTAGTGTCATTGTCGATATAGTTATTGTTGGCTATGTGATTCGTTCATCTTCAAACCGATCAAACCGCCCAAACCAAACCGATGGTTTGGTTTTCTAATTTTATCTAAACCGAACCAAACCAAACTGCTCATTATTAATTGGTTTGGTTTTGTTTTTAGTACAAAACCGCCCAAACCGAATTCCGAACACCCCTAACTTAATATAAACTAAAAATACAATTTTCTTGGCGAGGCTCTAAAATGTCGCCTTATAGACTTGAGCCTTGAGATAAATAGTTAGGGGAATGCATCGGTCAGTTTAGTTCCAAATAGTTAGGGGTATGTATTGGTCAGTTTAGTTTCAAACCGAACCAAATTCGTAAAAACCAAACCAACTAAATTGCATGATCATAAAACCGAACTAACCCAAATATATATTCAAAACAGAACTGGTTGGAAGAAAAAATGGTTTGGTTCTAAACAAAAAAAATTACTAGAATGTTTAAACCGATATATCTATCGTGATTCGTGGCCCTAATTAAAAAAAATAAATTTATTTTAAAAATAAAATCGGTTCAACCGAACCGAACCGATAAAGTTAATATAAAATCCTGAACCGAACCGATATAACTGTAAAATCAAAATTTTTAATTTTATAAAATTGAACCGAATCGAAATTAAAAAAACATGAACTGAATGGATTTGATTCAATTTAATTTAAGGGATATATGGACAAATTTTAATGGCCTAGTAGTAAAATTCATTTGCACCTGTTATTCTTGTGATTAAAATGCAAATTTGATAGCATGTGGGCCTCTCGATATCGCAAGTTTCTATAGAATATGTATATAAATATACGGCTAAATAACTATTAGTCCCCATATATGATCGTAACTTAAGTCTTGGGCCCGCGAGTTTTACGCGAATCAAGTTTGAGTTCACAACTTTCTAAATTATATTTTATTGAGTTTGAGTTTTTTTCACACTGGAGGGCACTAAGTTGACTTGCAGCTTGGTGCATATGAAATCCATTATTGTTACCAAATTGCCCTTGCCCATCTAAAAATAATAAAAATGTTAAAAGTTTATTGGTAAATAAATATTTGAATAAATAATTAAATCTAATTAGGGATTAGATTTATATTAATAAAGGTTATAGTTCGGATTAACTAAAATAAAGGTCAAGAAGAGGGTTTGCATGGCTTGAGATTAAGTTATGTACTTTACGGTGAATGATTTGATAATCTTGATTTAAAATAAGGTTTACTTTGTCTAATTTAGTAAAAGAGTAATGCTCAAGGTTAGAATTATTTTTATATTTTCTTTTGAAAAGTACTTTTTATATAATTTAATTCTATAATTTAAACTTGAAGGCGATAGAGTTTTTAATTTCGGAAGACCTCACATGTAATTCTCATATACCTTAGGTGCTAAATTGCAATTTATCCTACTTGTTATGTTGGATATTGATGTAGATGTTCTTAATGTACTCTTAATTTGTTAATTTTTTTTTAACCAAACTGAAACAAGATTATTAACATAAAATAAGATTATTAACATAAAATGAGTAAGATGTGAGATGAGAAGGGAGAGACAAACAACGGTTTAAATTGGGTGTGCATATGGTCATCAAAACCTTCAAGGCGAGCTCCATATGCGCAACGGATGTGGCACACTCTGCATCGAGTGAGAAGTAGGCGTAGATAGATCTTACTCGTGGGCTCTCGGGATCCAAGGCCCCCATGAGAGCCACGTGGCCAACCTTACAACACAAAAGTAGCTGGCCAATGCGTCACCACAAGGCCAATCTAACAACTCAAAAAAAGCTTATCAACACGAGCAATAGGGCAAGGGCACACAAGGGCACAGTCGCACACGAGTGTTGATTGGAAATGGGTTACAAGTGATCCATGACCATAGTTGCTTACATGCTTGGCAAATCTCATCGAGCTGTTTGCGCGGGAAGCCGAGAGATTTTGGGAATAATTTGGAGATCTATTTCTTCAAATGATTATCCTTGGAAGATTTCGTAATAATTATCTTATTTAAATTTTTTGTAATGAGAGTAACCAAATTACATGGAACATAGTTGGTTACTAGCAAGACAAGTGATATATAACATTTCAAATAAAAAAAAAAGAGGACAAGTGTCATATTTTAATTTGTTGAATATCATATCTACTACATCTTAAATCACCTTTAATTCGGAATTTTATTTGGAAAAGTAAGAATGTTGCTCAACTTGCTTTATCTAGGAACGACTATTAGGAAAATCGTAATTAACAACTTTTTCCTATTGTTTTTATCTAGTCAATCCCAATTGTTATTGAGCTGATGGGAATAGGAGGATAGGTGTACCTGGGAAGGGGTAGAGAGGGGTCACGATCTCTTGATTCTCGAAATTCCTTCGAAATATCTTTAAAAAATTTGAATTTTTTTTTTATTCTGACCATTGGTCACCCTTCCAAGAAAAAATTATATTATCTTATATAGCTCGAATGAAATTGACTTACCTTACCCATAAATTATGGGTCCGCCACTTATACCCCGTGTTGGAGTTTGAAAAAATAAATGTATGTTTAGGGGCAAAATTGAGATTTCTATTATTGTGATTGTGACGAAGTAATATTCAATACTCCAAACCATCACATGTCTGAAACTCATATATAAAATATTTTCCCCCTAACTCAGATAATGCTTAATCTGTTTCTCTAATTGTACCCTTTTTGTTTTCTCTTGATTCAAAAATCAACAAAGCACCATTTTGGGTAATTTGTCACTGTACAAGCACCTCCACTTTTGGCATTCTTTCCTAAAGAAATATTATTATTTTTTAAAATTCTTGGACCAGTATACAAAAGGCATAGAATTGCACACGTGGCAGCCTCTCAGCCATTCATATTGTATAAACTGTGTACAGCTCTGAACATCAACACGTCCATGGTGGTACCTGGCAGGAATCTCTCTCTCTCTCTCTCTCTCTCTCTGATTTATTGTTTCTGAGAAATTGCTTCGTTTGGGTTGCATTCAGATTTGGGCCAACTTTGGTCTGCTCTTTAATTAGGAAAATCAGAGATGTTTAAAGAAATCTTTTTTATGTAGGAAAATTACAGCTCACTTTGTGGGAATTTAAAGAAATTAAGCAAGGTATGGGTCTCCTTAATCAAGTTTATCTCTAATGCTATTTTGTTATTTGGTTGTATTTAGTTGGATTTTCCCATGTTTTGTGACCTACTCACTGATTTTCCAATTTTTTTCTTTATTTGTTTGTTTTACTTTTAAAAATTTTTGTATATAAACTTTAAACGGGAAAGAACTTTCTGTTTATTACTTGCTTATAGTGATGCATGATTAAATAATTGTTTTTCCAAAAAAAATCCTTATTAAAGTGTTCTAAGATAGAATCCCTAGATTTTTTATTTTTTATTTTTTATGTTAAAATTTCAACTTAAAAAAAAGGGATTTTAGATCATTCATTTTGTTTTGTAACAAAAGAAAAAGAAAAAGAAAAAAAAAAGATCAATCATTTTTGTGGCCTTTAATTGTAAAGTTCACTGTTTCTGTTATTTGGGCTTTTGACTTGAGGAGCCGGCAGGGATGCAAATGACCAGGCCGTTTCATTTAATAAATGAGTTGAGCCTGAACAGGCTTGTTAGATGAACCAGTTGAGTTCGAACAACCCCGACTTGGTTCGTTAAGGACTCGGGTTTGTTTAGCTAATATTTTTTTTATATATATGTTTCAAAATATATTTCAAATAAGAGGTGTTCGTTTATATATATACACACACATATAGTTCAATCTAACAAACTGAGAAAAATTCGTTCAATTAGCTGAATGATGCATTTTTTTTAACTCTACCCTTTATAAGATTAAGTTGAAAAGCTATATAATGTTGTAATGATATGATATATAAGTCAGTATGTGGTTATTAGTTATTAATTGATGTTCAATTTAATGATGATTATTTTATTTTATTATATGACAAATAAATTACAATTAATAGTTATCTTTCTAGACGCATCAAAATGTTCATGAATTCGGCTCGGGCTCGTATGATTTGAGCCTGCAAAAACAAGTAGGGCTCCTTAAGTAAGCAGGCGGAGCCTAAGCACATCTTCCAAACAAATGAGGGCTCGAGCCCTAAAATGGTTTTTTTTTTTTCTTTTTTTTTTTTTTGTTGCTGGCTCTAATTTAGCCTGATGTTCCATCAAGAAGAAAATAATTAGCGTGATGAAATTGAATTTTAGTTTTATAAATCTGGCTTGGATGGATGATGGCTAGACTGCAACTTAAACATATGCAATGTTTATTTTATATATATATATATATATATATGCAATCTTGATGTTGTAAAACATCAAATCAAATTATTATGTTTTGTAATAGTTTTTAAGAATAATTCTTGCACCAAACCTAGTATTAATTAGGTTAGTTCAAAGAACTTACCCAAGGAAAAACAAAAGGTTAGTTCAATGATCATTTATTCACAAGCAGTTTAATTGTACCACCATATGCTGTGATGATATTGAATTTTAGTTTTATATTTCTGGCTTAGATGGATGACACGTGGCTAGACTGCAACTTAAACATATGCAATGTTTATTTTATTTACATATACACAATACTTTTAGAATGTATTGAATTTTAGTTTTATAAATCAATGCTGTGCTACTCCTTCAGGTAGCATAGGGTGTTTTTTGGTTCAACCTTTTAAGGGAAAAAAAATAGTTTTTTTTATGCCCAAGATAAAAATTGAAGCTTTTTTTAGGCCAACAAAAAAAAAAAAAGAACTTTTAGAATGCTTTCTAGCTTTTAAGAAAAAAGTAGAAAATTTTAATCTTAAAAGCTGCCACCAATAAGGCCCTTGGTGTGGTGTGCTTGAATTTGAGCTTTATTGAGGGTAAATGATACCAATGAAGTAGTTGAGCATTTGGGTTGTTATACCATAATCGACCACATAATTGACCTACCGCATTATTGTTCCGGCTGTTGAGGTCAATACTAAGGGCTTGTTAGATATTAACTTTTAATTGTGGTTTTTTTTTTTTTTTATATTTATGTGTTGCAGTGCATGATGCCTCACAGAGATAGGGATGGATTCGGGGCTAGCTAGCTGAGATTTTATTTACTCGAGCTCGGCTATCTAAAATTAAATAGGGTTTGAGCTTGAGCTTTTTCGAAGTCGAGCCACTATCAAGTTTTTTTTTTTATATATATAATTAAGAATGAGTTTCAGTACCTTAAATTTTTTAGTACTAATATATTGTAGATGTGCTAATTATGTGTAGATACATAAACCATGCTCAATATTATTATTAATAAGTAAACTCTTGTACTGTTAAAAATTCTTAATTATATGCAAAAATATAAACAATACTTGATGTTCATACATGAATGCATTGATTTGTTTTCAAGTTTTTTGGGTTATAGTGTATTAAAAGATACATTACGAACATATTAAAAAATATATACATATATATATATATATATGTATTTATGCATATGTATATTACTTGTTTATCAAGCTGGCTCAAAGTCAAGCAACTCCGTGGTCAAGCTTGGTTTGATATCTATTCAAGCTTATTTTCTAGATCGAGCCCAGTTTTTTTAAGATATGAACCAAGCCCGAGGCTAGTTTATATTAAGCCGAGCCCGAGCAGTTATTGAGTAACTCGGCCGGTTGGTCCCCCCTAGTTTGGAGTTTGAGTTGAGCTTCTTTGGTTTTCTATCGTTCTGTACTGGAAAAGCTAGAAGTTAACGATAAACGCACTTCTCTCGCATATTCAAAATGGCTAGCTTATTTTCTTAAATGCTGAAACAAGCTGAAACCAAACACGCTCTTGAAAGCACTACCTTTGGATTTAAGTTTTAACTAATTTAATCCGCGATTCTAAATGAAGAGTGACTTATTAGAATAGATTTATTTTTATCTTACATGGTTATTCAATCCTTTAGCTATATGTTCTATGACAACATCTCCGTAATACCGTGGCCTCACTTTATTTCCTACGTATTTAATTTTTGATGGCTCTAAGACTTGAATTTTGAAGCTTTGTTGGTTTGATGATCATTGTTTTCAGACTTTACTGGTGAAAATGAAATTGAAAATTTCGCGATTCAAAGCAAATAGATTCTACAAAACTTTTGAGATGGTAAATTGATTATGTACTAATACTTATTTATGATGCAGTTTGTAGTTGTATTCGACATTAAGTAGAAAGGGATTGTCTCGATATCTCTGGTGGACAAGGTTTGTCGTTGTAGCTCTTTGGCAAATATCGAAGTGCCTACGTGGCAATATTTTTCAATACTTGTAAAACCTACATCCGTTTGATAATGAAAGTGAGAAATAAAAACACGGCACAGGCAACTACTAATTTAGAACTTTCTTTGGGCAATTCAAATCACCACATTTGTTCAAGATCGAACGATCAAGGTGCAGGTGTAAATGCAGCAGCTTCAAGGGTGGATATGACATTCGTCGCATCTGACCCCTTATCCGAATTAGTGTGGTCCCCACATAATGGCTTGATTCTTAAGTGTGCCGATAGTAGCTTCGTCGCAAAATCACCGCCTCTTATTTGGGATGTGGAGCCAAGCAAATTTACCGATAAGCGGAACTTAGTAACATCTCAAGCTACACTGGTAGTTTCTCCAAAAAGCATTGGAGGTGCTCGGTCTATTGTTAAACCAAAACTTGGACACTTTGCAGGTAATTGGTAATATATGCATATGTATGAATACGAGTGAGCGTTTTTTGGCCACCTTTGGTTTTTTCATTTGAATGATTTTTTATAATTTCGTTTAGGGAAAAGTGGTGAAATGGATGAAGTGAACAGCATGGGAAAGGCCTTAGTTACAGATGCCAACCGAAAAGAGAGTACTAGTAAGAATAATGAGAAGGGCATGCTTGGAGAAAATGATAAAGGTATGTATTTGACATATATTGATTAAATCATGCACTTGCTTTTGTTTTTGGTTTTGGTATAATATTTGCTTCCGATCCCTTTCGCGTTTGTCTTCTTCGAACTTCTTAATACTCTAATTCGTCCCAACTCCATCATTTAGAACATATGGAGTGGGATTGACCTTGCGGTCTCTTAGTCCTAATTTAGTTCTAAACGGACATCATTGAGAAATAAAATGAAAGCAATGGCGATGAAAGAAATTACAGAAATAAAATTCTTTAGATAGTAGCGGAGCAGTCATTCCCTGTTTTATGGTAAAAAATAAAATAAAATAAAAAATTGAATATATAGGCGTGGATAGAAATCATTTTGTAAATCCATGTTAGTACCATTGTGGCCACTTGATCATGTTAGCACCATTGCGTTATATGATCCGACGGCGAACAAGGGTATTTGCTTATAATTCTCTAATTGTTAGCATTTCTGCCTTATTAAACTAGGTCTAGTAAGGTTACATAATTGGGCGCTAAAATAGTTTATTGGTTTTTGTTGCAGATCCTACATATCACAAAGAATTTCTCTCTATCGGAAGCAATGAACCTTTGTCGCACGATGACAAGGGCTCACCGATGCTTATTCCTATTCCAAGTTTATCAGCCCCGGAAGGAAGAAACAAAGATTCAGTGATCGATATTGAAAACAAAAATGAAACAAAGGTAGATTGTTCCACTGGTGCCCTTCCTCTCGAAAGACTTGAGTGCACTGCTGAAAATGAATTACCATTAAACGAAAATTCTCATTGTAAAAGTGAAGAGAAACTTCTAAAGGGTAAATCTGTTCTGAATGAAGCTTCACCAGCTTTAAGCAAAACCCTTTTGGAAAGAACGAAGGGAAAAGAAAAGGTATTTTCCAAGGGAGATGGTAGTAAGACGCCGTCGGAAGGAGAGAATGACAGTGAAGAAAGTGTAGAAAGTTGTAGTAGCTTTAGGTTATTCTCGGGTGGTAAAAAGAGGGGGAGATTTGAGCAGCAACTGATTTTAGGTAGTAAAAGAGTGAAAAATCACGTCCAAGAAAATCCCGTTTTGACATCACTCGTGGGCCATCATAGCTCGTTCATGAATTGGATTTCAAATATGGTGAAGGGATCAAATAGAATCGATCAAGAAGAGGAAGCCTCTCTTGCTCTCACCCTTGCGAATCCTAAAGAAGGCCACGAGGTCAGGGATAAAAAAATCGTCCCATTTAACGGAAACCACCATCATCACGGGGCTGGTGATACTGGCTTTCATACTCTTTTCCGATCCATATATTGTCCGAAACCAAAGGAAATTGAAATAAAAGCGACGAATGAGAATATCCCAACTGGAGAGTCTAAAGAACTCATGTTGGCTGAGAGAGTGGCTGGTCCCAGTCCTACTCCAGTATCGTGCCATGGTTACCAGGCTTGTGCTGACATGGCAAATGGAAGAAATTCATCAAGTTCCGATACATGTGCTGAGGAGAAAACATCGAATGATGTTGATACTAAATGTGATAATCCTGGAAGTTTGTGGATTACTCGATTTTCTAAAAAATCTCATGATCACTTGGTGGATTTGGACGGGGCTTCACTTGCCTCCAAAAAGGTGGATGATAAAAATAATAAACTATCCCCGTTTGTATCGAACCACTTTCTACCTTCCCCGTATGTGAAGAATAATGGGGTGATGTCCTCTGTGTTTGCAAAGAGATTAGATGCACTCAAACACATCACGCCCTCAGATGGTATTGGCGATACGGCTCATACAATGGCAACTTGCTTTTTCTGCGGTAAAACTGGCCATGATTTACGTAATTGCTTGGATATAACAGAGACCGATCAGGATGATTTTGTTAGGAATCTGAGCTCGTATGAGGGAATAGAAGAATCTCGAAATTGTTTGTGCCTAAGGTGTTTTCAGGTTGATCATTGGGCTATATCATGTCCAAAGGGACCAATGTTTAAACGACAAAGCCATTCACAGTTGGGAATTGTTAAGGCTGCTGATTCGACTTCTGGCGATGACATGGCGAAAGGAAAGAAGCTTGCTCCTTGCATTTCGGTGGATGGAAAGTTACCGGAGGTACCTAAAGGATTGTTTGATGCCATAAGGAAGCTTCGTTGGTCTCGTATGGAAATACTTAAGTGAGTAATATAGCTAAGCATTTAAATTGGGTTGCTACATTCAGAAAATTCCGAATGTAGATTTCTTTTGGACTTGCTATATCGAAACGTTCATACTTTCAAGATTCTCCTCCTAAATGATCATGATAATGATGATAATAATAAAGAAAATATAAAATCGTGTAGTCACTAGAGCACAACTTTAGGATCAATAGTAAATCCGTGCTTGCATATGTTTTAGTCTTTAATTTTTTTTTTCCTTATCTATGTTTCTTTCACATTCCTCAGATGGATGAACTCCCACTCCTCGCTGTCAAGTCTCGATGGTTATTTCTTGCGTTTGCGGCTTGGAAAGTGGGAAAAGGGTTTAGATGGCACTGACTATTATGTAGCTTGTATTACGGGTATGTCTTGTGAAAGAGCTTCATTTGTTGGTTGATTTTGTATATGTATTTTTTATCTAATATCATTTTTGGCATGTGTCATTTACGTCTTAATTCTATCGAAACCAATAGGCGAACAAAAAGAAAAACAGCCTCAAGGTTCCAAAAGATCCATCTCCGTCGACATTGGGGGTAAAAGTTGCTTAATTGAAAGTCGATGTATATCCAATCAAGATTTCCTTGAGGTTAGATGTTCCAGTTTTCTTGTTTAATTTTGTCTTAAACTTTTTCTTTTCTAAAACCGGCTGTTAGTCATTTGCTTTTGGTACGCAAGCAGCATCGACACATTTTCCCTTGCAATAATAGTTGTTGAACTTACATAATCTAGAACAACATATTTTACTGCAAATATCCGACTCGGATATAGACGAAACTTTCAAGTATTATTTCATTATAATTTTATATAGTATATAGTTATCCTCTTTGTTTCGTATTGCTGGTTCGCCAAGCTCAGATCTTTGGTTTCAAACGTATATGGTAGAATTGGTTGAATTGGTTTTCAGAAATTAAAATAGCGCAACCACGTGCTAAAGAGTAAATTTCTTCTAAACTTGTTAGCTATCTTTTGTGCTTATGGTAATAAATTTATTTATTTATTTATTATTATTTTATATATTTTTTTTTTGGCAATTATACAGGATGAACTTATGGCATGGTGGTCTATGACTGTGAAAAGTGGTAGCACAATCCCATCTGGACATGATTTGAAAGTGAAACTTGAAGGGCGGATAAAATTAGGATTTTAGGTGCTTATGCGTTTATTTGGTCTAATAATTCATGCTTAAACTATAAGCAGGTTGGGTTAGCCTGTAGAAAAGTGTATGAAGAAGGCTAGTTGGGTACAAGTTCGGTTTTGTTGTGTAAATTACTGAAGAAGGTTTATGTTTGCGCTTGTTTTTTATTTTTTGGGGTGGCTTTAACATAAAATTATGTTAATATTGGTATGTTGTGGGAAGACATTTTGTGTTTGATTGATGCATATTTTAGCATTGTAAGAGCATACACGTCAGGTTATCTAAATAGATTATATATTTTACAATATGAAATCCATTATTTCTATTTTATAGATTGTCTATTCAAGTACTCCCTACAGCAGATTATCTAAAATACAGTTATTTAAAATACAATTTCTTTCTGTAATAAATTATTTAAAATACAATTATCTATATAATACATATATATACACGAGGGAAAGATAGAAAAGAAAGAGAAACATGAAATGTAAAATAGATGAGAGAGAAAGTAGATAGTTAAATTTAGATGAGAGAGAATAAATGATCATCTACTATTATAGATATCCATCTAAACTGATTATCTACAAGAGATAAAACATACATTTTACATAATCTGTTGTGAGTGCTCTAAAACCTATGTCCAGTTATTACAACCACGGTCCCTAGAATTTTCTCTCAAAAATAAAAGGGCAACCATAATCCTAATTGCACGTTAAAAATTCCTTCAACTTTCAAATAGGGAGCTCAATTTCGAAACTAGATACATAAATCCTTTTACTTGGAAGTATATCCAACATTTTTTTCTTACTTTACCCTCTTATTTTCTTTTTTTATTTTATCTTCTTATTAAAGAGAAAAAATGATTCGATTGTGTCCCATTTGTATGCTCTCTACTAGAAATTTACAATGGTATGTTATAAATTCTTTTATTACTATTTTACTCTCTTATATTTTTTCATCGTATACCTTCTGATAAAAATTAAAAAAATGGATAACCGGTCTCTTATTCAACTATTTTCCACTATAAAAGCACATGAGTGTTTTATATTATTTATATTTAAATTATTCTATCTCACGAATAGCATTAAATCTGTTTATATTGAAAAGAAGCAAAACTTAAAACTTTGTGACATTATTATATATTCTTCCAAAAGTTTACTTAATTAATTATCGTTACACATTAAGTTCAAAGTATATATTCTACAATAACTTTAACCACTTATTATATTTTATGGCCGATAAAAAGGACATGATAAAATTATTTTTTCCTACTTACAATTAATTTTAAATTTAAAAGTTGGTTTTTATTTTTTTGTCCATACTTTATTTATTTATTAACCTTGCTCACTTTAAATTTATAATCATGAATTATAATGTAAAGTTTGTACAATTATTTTTAAGCTATAATAATCAATATCTAAATCGAAAAAGATCTCATTACATAGAATGTAGATAATATATTGAAAAAGGTGGTATATTCTCAACGAAATTAAGTGACCAGCAGATGCAATTTGTAGATCTGAAAATGGGATTTATTTAATGAATTCATTAAATGGGCTGCAAAATGTCAAATGGGATGGCACAAGAGTGGCAAGGCGGGCAAAGATACCATCAAAATCATGTGGCGAACTATTAATAGTTAAGAGTCTGAGTCATGACTGCAAGCATGGCAAGACAGAAGACCATCATAGTCATTTGTCAAAACGTTGGATGTCATGAGATTCACGCTGCATGACTGGACAATGAAAGATCAAAATTTAGGGGAAGTTCAGTATGGTCACATGTGATGTGAAGATTGATGAGAGCACGCAATACCATATTGCTTTGGAATAAAACAAAAAGAAACTTAATATACACTAATGGATAATCATTTAAAAAATAAATTTTCGATTATTTAGCAGCAATATGCAAATTACATAATTTCAAAAATAAGATCTATTGCATGTTCAACCGTTGATCATTGCATAAATAAAGTGGAACATAATGTTAGACAATTTGCAATTAATGGAGATAATTCTGAATAAAAGTGGATGACGACGACTCTATAATGAAATTATCCATGCAACTTCCTCAAATGCTTCAAAATTCAAGAAAATAGAAATATAAAAAGAACAAATACACATAAAATATTAATTTTGCTCGGAAAATAGTATCACCTAAAAACTTTTTTTTAAAATAATTTTTTTAGTGCTTTCACTCTTTATTTTGCTTTTTTAAAAAATATTGATAAATTAGATTTGGACATTCCCCGAACCATAAATATGCCTACTCTGCAAACATAATATACAAACTAGCACTACAAATTTTGCAACGCAATCACATATATACATGTTAAAATATTTTTTACTACATAACTTCATTCTTTTCACAAAAAATTATCAAGGAAAAATAACACGTGCAAATGCAATTAAAAAGTACCTTATCCAACATCATTTCTTTCCTTCATAAATGCTTGTATGTATATTTGCATATTTTAGATTTTTGGAATTCAACAACTCTTGGTGAAAACACACGCATGCAGTAACTTGTCTAAGTATGCATTTTACTTCTAATTTACTGTTTTTTCTTCTTCTTCAATAATTCGATGCCTGCGTCAACCCTACTTCCACCTATAGTTTATGAAAAATAAAATATTAACACTAACGCTTTATTTTTTATTTTCCCCAATAATCTGATATCTGCATCAATGCCAGCTCCACCTATAGTTTTTGAAAAATTAAATAACAATAAAACTATCCACATCCAGACAGCAGGTAGCATTTTCATTCCCTGAGAAAACCCCAAGGCCCTGTCCCTGTTCCTATCCTGCATGGGTGAAACCACAAACATAGAGTCAAGACAGCGGTTCATTTCTCCATTTCAGTTCAAGGACTAATGCTTCATTACGAAGCCGATATTAAAGAGTTTCAATTCAGACAAAATGTTGGCATAAATTTTTCACACATAAGTGAGTCTCTGAGTGAGATATTTGCTCACCAGTCATGCTAGTCCCTTAGGAACGAAGCATGCTAACGTCACTGGCTTTGTTCTGGTGATAGCAAAGTCTGATAGCACTCTTGTTTCTAGCCAATGATACATGCTTATTTACACTCTCGCACTAATAGGTCCTTTGTATGTACACATTTATAAATGTGCACAAAAAAGGAAAACATATTGTTTCATTCCTATATTCCTATGAAAAAAGCCTGAGCCAAACATAGCACTATATCGCTCTCAATGAATATGATATTAAGAAAAGCAATTACCTCCAAAATCCAGCCAACGCACGTAAACTCATGAAGATGGATAAAGCTATCCATATACCAACAAAACCATGGCTTGCTGATAACAGGAACAGAGATAATATACTCAAACCTGACACAAAAACCTGAACAAAAGAGGCACTATTGTAAATTCTAGATTTCTCACATTTTATTTACATCAAACACAAAACTAAGATGGCTATAGTTAAAGCGTTAATGGACTTACCATCGAGTAGGCGGCATATGCAAAATCCGATGCTCCAAAGTTGACCCCATCAAACACGAAGGCCAAAGCATTAATGGGTTGTGTCCCTGCAACAAACTGATACAACAAAACAAATGCTTTAAAGATCAGTTCTCATTTTTTCGAGTGAACTACTATAATTTGTTCAGTGTGCGTGTGAAAGAGAGAGAGAGAGAGAGAGAGAGACCGGGATGCCTAAACTTAGCAGTTGAAGAACTTTAACATCATCTGTAAATAATCTTGATCCAAATAGTAATATCACAGCAACAATGATGGATAGCACTAGCCCCATAGCTAAACCCATCTGCAATATCAATCCGTTATCAGCACACAAAACATGGAAGGGGAAAAAAGAAAAAAGAACAAAAGTAAAATGAGAAAAGAAAGTAAGAGCTTAAAATTGATAGGTCAAAAAGTAAATCTACCTGCAATACTCGAGAAGCAGTTGATGTGGCCTTGTCAAGATCCTTCCTTGCAAATGAACTTGCAATAATAGCCTAAGAAATCATCACAAAACCACATTTAAGAAGATTGATTTCCATTTCTTATATTTACACGGTTACACCATACATCAACATTTCATGGAATTACATATTTCACATTTTTAGCTTAATTGATCTCTGTATATTACATATTTCACATTTTTAGCTTACTTGGTCTCTGTATCTAATTGACTTTACTCCTTCGGTCACATAATGAAAGAAGTTATATGAAACTTTACATTAAGTTTACATCTCAAGAACCTCAACTCAATCTGATAAACTCCTATACTAAACAATCCAAAAGAGGATACTAATGCCACCATATCGAGATGTAAATTAGTCAAATTCATTGTTATTCAGATCCCCACGCTTGATTTTTCAATCCGAATAGTCACATAGAGTGACTTAGATTCTTTTTTTTTTTTCTTTTTTTTGAACGACGAGACTTCAATTCATATATATGGAATCATTAAAAGAAAAAATTCCATATTAATTAAGAAACGGTGTCTTACTTGACCAGCCACTGCTAACCCGTCAGCAAGCAAAGAGGTCGCTAGCCAAACCTGCAAGCAGATCTGAAATGCGGCCATGGAAGTGGAACCCAGCCTTGCAGCCAAGGAAGTAGCTAGGGTAACACAAAATGTTGCAGCTACTACCCTCAACAACAACATACCTCCTAATTTCAGGAAACAAACTTCAATTAAAGGGCGTAATTTCTCAAAAATCATATCAGCGTCAAAAAGTACGTCCATAGAAATTTTTAAGCAACAAGAACCAGTGAATATGGAAAACTGACGAGATAATCTAAAATGGATAGCCTCTTGATGAAAGAAATGGGTAGAAGAAATAGTCACTGTTGTTTTATGTGATCTATGAATGAAGGGCATGAACGTGTTCAAGGGGCAATAAATATTCCTTAATAAGGAGACAAAATACAACAATAAGGATTATCGTGCACACAAACGAGATACATAGTCAAGAATATCTTCTAATCGAAGTAGTGTTCACAAATTTAAGTTAGTTAGATCCTAACCGTTTTTGTTGGGCTACTAAGAAACAAGAAGAATACAAGATAAGTGTAGTAGATGCATATATTGAGATGGATGTGTAAAAAACTAGGAAAGATATAATTAGAAATATAGAGATCCATGCAAGATTAGTAGTAGCATCAATTGCGGATAGGATGAGATAGTCGTTTAAGGTGACTTCGGCATATGAGGAGACCTGTCAGTGCATCAGTTAGAAAGTGAAAGAATTTTAATGTGGGAACCTTAAGGGGAGGTAGAGGTAGAGGTAGACCTTTAGGTACATGGATAAAAGTGATACAGGAATTATATGTGCATGATAGAAATAGATGAGCAAGTTGCATTGGATAGAAATGACTGGTGTTTGCAAGTTCACGTTAACGATTCAAAGTGACATTTTATTTTGGTTTCATTTAGCCGACTCCAATTTATTAGAATTTTAAGCTTGGATGATGATGAAATCCTCACCGTTTTTAAGGAACCGACTTAACTGCAGATGTTTGATACTTGGGGGTAGGAGGTTAACTTTAACCATTAATCTCCACAACAGAAAGAGTGAGATTAAGTACCTGCAAGTACCTCAAAGCAGACGAGTATAAGCATTTTAACAGAAGTATATTCCAATTTCCACCACAGAAGGCAAATTTGATGGGTAGAAAATTAGCGACAGAAAGTAACTTACTGAGAAATAACATGGGCAATAGCTGCACCACTGACTCCCATACGGAAAGTGAAAATAAATATTGGGTCTAAAATGATGTTTGCCCCATCTCCTAATACTGTAAAAAAACAGTTTAAAGCAATAAGATACAACTGGCCATAAACTTGGAAGATACAATAAAAACAGTCCAAGAATAAACTCAGTCAGGCTTTGAAACAAAAGGAAAGTAAATCGTGTCATTTTACAAGGGGGTTTTACAACCTCCTCTTTCCATAGGGGTAAACAATAAAAATAAAAAACTTGGGGCGGCCATATGAGTGGAGTAACGCTTAGGGGTACAAAAGGTAACTAATCCTAAAAAAACAGTAACAAAGTAAAAAAAACAAATTTATTATATAGACTTTATTTCAACGTTAAGGTCAAATGAAAACATGTTCTAATGCCATGGGTTTGCCAATTTCATTGCTCATGAGTGATATATGACACAATAACCAACACATCACAACCAATTAGGAGCCAAATGACATTTACCAAATACATTTTCAAAGTTTGGCCAACTACTCAAATAGAAAAGGATAAGATAACAGAAAGAGTATAGATCATTTACAGGTCGCGTACAAAGGAGTTTTCGTATCCTTGAATCCTCGAAACACGCCTTGCATTGCCAGAGAGAGAAGAACAGCAGGAGCACCAAGGGACCTCAATGTCAAATATTTTCTCGCTGGATTTAGCATTTGAGAATCCTAAGAGAGAAGAAGCCAACACAACTGCTCAGTCACATTTTATTCATAAACTAAACACGTGAAAGTAATATCACTATGCAATTTTGATAAATAAATGTGCTGCACATATTGTAGTAAAGTATTAATGTGATGAAGTTAGCAAGCTTGTCCAAGAAAAGGACAGGGACAAAGAAGAAAGAAAGGAATGTAACAGAGTAAAAAGCAATTACAAGTAAGCAACGACATCAGCTGACTGGAATCAGAATATATGACTTACAGGTCCAATACCCATATATGCCAAGATTGGTCTTGCAGCAATAATAAGGAACAAAGCTTGAAGTAGACCAAGCACAGCACCAATGACTAACGCCGACGAGGCGGAAGGTATACGCCTTCTCCCATTCTCTACTTTAGCCATATTTGTAGTATAGTCACTGGTGTTGGCCGTAGACTTGTACGTATCTGGTCAATGATTATAAAACCAAATAATGTATAGCACAGTACCTTAGACAGTCACAGGTTCATGTACATCATTGTTAGCTAACGTTATAATTTGGTTCTTCTTTTAATTTTGGGTGTATAATTTTTCATCATCTTCTACCCTGGCTTTAATGCTAAAACAATGACAATATCTAAAAGCTACCAATATTTTCATGTCATTTTCATTTCCTGTAAATTCTTTTCTGAAAGCTCCGTAAACAACTCTTTTGTAGGCTACTAAAACTGGTTCTGTTCCCTGTGGTTTTTCTGTTTTCAGTTTCAAAGCATTATCAGGTACAGCCTAAAGTTTCTAAAAGATTTAAAACTAAAATAACGTAACTAACAGCCATGGAGAAAAACCAGGGGAAGAGGTGGAGTATACCAAGCTTTGGTATCAATTCTTCATCTTCATCATCTCTTGTGAAATTCCTTTCACTCATTTCAATATCAGATGCTTCATCACTCAAAAGTCCTACTGCGTCTTCCTCGGCGACAAAAGAAGTTGTCACGCTGACAAGAGGAAATATTGCAATCTTGGACGCTTGATTGAAAATAGCAATAGCAACTCCAACAGCAGCAAGCTCCACAGGACCTAAATGAATAATGGAGAACATGTGAGATTAAACAGCATATAAAGCTTGGTAATAAATGGAGTTTAAGTTATTGCATGAAGGAAGCAAGTCAGCAAGCATATATCGATAGTAGTCACTCCAACTAGATGGAGAAGACCTAGAAGGGTGAAAAGGATAAATTAAGGACATCTGTACATTACTGAAAATTTTCCACCCCTTGTTCGGTATGAGGAATTGAAATGAATTGGTTCTTCTAGTGTACAATTCACATGTTTTCGCAGAAACAGCTGCTCAGTATGCAAGTATTCCAATCCACTTTAAGCTATTCTCACATTTTAAATCCAATTCTTATTATTGTAATGGCCATTCCACTCTTAGCAACTACAAATCTAAGATTTTTCATTTATATCATCACACATGTAAATAACTTTCTCATGCCACTGTCATAATCTTCATGATGAAAATTGTGTCAAGCTTCCTTGTACTAGCACTTTACACCAAGCTTTGCTCAAGGATTTCCATGGAAACATAATAGAACAAGAAGAGTCTTATGTCTTGTGCTTCTAATTTTGGAAAGAGAAAACATCTTTTGAAACCACAATGCCCAACACAACCTAAGAAATCGAAACTATGGGAGAGAGCCAAAATCCTTGGACAAAAGTAGTATGCTAACCATAATTTTTCAAAATCTTCCACGAAGAGAATTGTATGCCGCCAAGAAGGGCAATTTCTACATTCTCTTTTAAGTTGACAAGTGACTGAAAAAGAGTACACAACTTAAGAACTTACCAGGCAAGCTCCTAATGCCCTGATGCTTCACAGAGAGCATTAACGCATCATGTAAAGAATTATTAAATGCAACACTTGTGCTGTCTCCCATGCCAAAAGAGCTCCATGTTTGTAAGTTCAAATTTTCATTTCTTTTCATATTTTGTCTCATGATCAATAAGGGCATACAAAGAACTCCATTCTACTCTACTTCTTCGACAACTATAATAAAACAAATTTACCCAAAAATGTATCATGCAACAAATTAAGTGAATCAACTTATTAGAAAAGCACCTATATGACCAATGAAAGCTGTGTCGATTAGGGAAGCAATGGGGTCAGCTGTCAAAGCCAGCGCAGCTGGTAACGCAATAGTCGTTATCTCCACACCGAGTTCATCTTTCTTGAATACATCCCTAAAGAATATTATAATGTCACAGATATGCTTTAAGACCAGAGATAAAGAGGGCGATAATTTACTTTCATGGTAAGGCTGAACTACTAAAATCATGTATATACTGGTAATTACAAAAGGGAATCAACAGAAAAGAGAGAAAAGGCATTGCATATTTAACCACGGCATATGATATCAACTTTAATTATAGCCTAACTTTCAAACCACCGCAAGAAATGGAATTCAAAAAGAACACTCACAGCAAGAAAATTTTTGTTAGGGAAATAGATAAATTATACAAAATTACAAATCCACCACTAAATTCAAGCAAAAGAAACCAAGATTGAAGCAAATTAAACTTTGAAAAATCACACAAAAGTTCCAAATACAATAAAAAACAAAATTATACGTGCCTTATGTCCTTGAAGAAAATCCACAGGGGCATCTTCCCAATACTCTTTCTCATAAGTAGAATAGTTTCCACAACCATTACTTGTGAGAACTCTTTTTCTTGCAAATCCAATTTGATTCACAAAACCCTTAAAAAGATCACCAACAATTCACAGAATAATCTCCAAAGCCACAAGTGTTAACAACTTTTACTATTTTTCTACGAAAGATTCAAACATAAAGAACTCAGAAAAGCAGAGATGATATCAGACCCAGAACTGTACTTCAAAATAGAGTAAAATAATGGAAATCCAAATTAAGAAAACAAAGGAAAATGAAGTGGAAACCATTTGGTCCGGTTCCAAACACCATATGAACCTCCTTCAGTTGTAATGGGGAAACTCCATAGAAACCATATAGGGCTTCCCCAGAAGGAAACTCCATAAGGAGAGTAAAATAATGAAGACACACTAAGCAAGGAACTAAATTAACAATATTTTCTTATGAGATTCCACCTATTTTCTATAATCCCACTTTACGACTAAATCCATGTTCGACTTGTTTAAATATATATATATATATTTTTACAGGAAGAAAGGTGAACCATCAAAGAGAAATTGTTGGCTTTGTAGAAATGAGAAATGGAAAACTCATTTTGATAAATCCGCACTGATAGTAATTATAAGCTAGTTTTACTTGTTTAATGGTGGGGGATAGCGTTATATGCTTCGGAAATTCGAATAAAATTTTTGTTTTAATAATAATATTAGCATTAAATTATAATATTATTATTACGTGGTATACATGGAGTATATGTATATACTTAGTGCGCTATTGTCGAACACTTCTAATAGGGTCTACGAGTGATTCCAAATTTTTTGGAAATTTTCGGCCTGACGGGTTTAGATCCAAAATTCTAGTGTTTCGATCGATCCAAGTGCTCTTGGATCGTTCCAAAAGTGCAGACCGATCGATTCAAGAGTGGTTGGATCGATCGATCGGATTTTGACTGACTTAATCGGCATGACCAAACACTTGGCTTCTTCATTCTATTTCTTCTAATTTCGAAATAAGGAGAGACATGGGTTGAGAACTTATTTTTCAACTATTAAAGCTTCATTTTCATCTAGCCTAGTGCACAGATTTGATTAAAAGTTGGAGATTTCTCATCATCGGAGCAAGATGAACGTTTTGGCATAA